>JZKD02S1673081.1:862642-879792 GCA_000966675.3 Picea glauca
TATGTGTTATATCAATGTAGAATTATCATCCAATAACTGGAGAGTAAATATGCAATGAACAAATGAAAAATCATACACATACACAGTACACCAGTGTTTTATGTGGAAACCCAAATCAAGAGAAAACCACATAATTATTTTTCTTATATGTCTTGAAGAATTACATTCATTGGAATCACCAACTTCCTTTGTTTTCCAGCTGCAACTGGAAGGAGGCTCCAACCCACTAGTTTCTTAGGCTACAACCTGAGGGAATATCCAACTCTCCAATTCTCTGGCTACAACCAGAAGGAGGCTACAACCCCCTATATTCTCTAGCTACAACCAGAAGGTGGCTACGACCACCTGTCCTTGCCCCATCCAACCACCCTGAAGTAGAAGTAGAATGATGGAACCACTGTCACACTATCACTGTGAGATATACCGATGTAAACCTATACCAATAAACCTAAACCATGCATCAACATGTAACTCAACCTGTAATCAACCTGTACCATAAACAAGTGCATCAACCATTCACCAACCTGTACCATAAACAAGTGCATCAACCATGCACCAACCTGTACCAAACAACCTGTAATCAACCTGTACCATAAACAAGTGCATCAACCATGCACCAAGTATGTACCAATCATGTGTCAAGTACTCATAAACTATGAATCATCAATATATACCAACATCATCAACTATACACCTCATGTATGTGCCAACACATCAACTACTTCTCTCAATCATGTACCGAAATTTTGGCTTCCGATATCAATAATAAAATGCAACGGGGTCCCCTTCACCCACATCTGTGAATGAAAAAGGCACTCCCCCTCTTCAGGATCTATTGGTTCTTCTGGTTGAATTGTTGCGGTCGCGACAATAGTAGTGGGGTCTGTGTCAATGATCTGTCATTTACAAGTATTTTTAGAATCAGATTGAGAATCAGGGTTCAGCTCCTTGTCTTTGATCTCAGCCACCAATGACTGTTTTGAGCGACATTCATCGATGTTGTGCCAGGGGCTTTTTTGGAAATCACACCATTTTCTGGTGTCCTTCTTTGTCTTCCAGTGACCCTTCTTTTCCTGTGGATTGGATTTGTTTTTGGGAGACTATTTGGTAGGGCCATCTTTGTCATACTTTGGTTGTTGCGGATTTGCAAACCCAAACTCCCATTTGTTCTGGTGCTTAAATTTCTTCTCAATTTTAACATCATATCAATAAGGAACACCGAGTGATGAGATGTCCAGAAAATCCATTTCAGTTTGGATGTATCTGTGTAGAGCCCCATGGTATTTCAAAACCAAATGTCATTCAGAGTCTTTGATACCCAACTTGGTGCAGAAAGTATGGAAGGTATTGATGAACTTCATAACTGCTTGGCCCCTTTCTTGCCACAATGTGGTCCATGTCATGTATTGGTCCTCATAGTTTCCAATAGGGTAATACTGTTCCTTTACCACATCCACAAAAAAATACCAAGTGGGCTCGACCCCATATATTCCATAATCCTCTATGGAACCTTTCTCCCAGTAAGTTTCCCACCAATGTTTGACATGGAGGAGAGATTTAAGGAGTGCGAAGGTGATCTTTTCTCTGTCGGAAAAATTGTGAACAGAGAAATAACCTTCTAGAAGGTTTAACCATTTGTCTAGGGCTTCTACATATATTTTTCCTTCAAATACAAGAATTTCAAAATTAACTTGTACCTTGAAAGGCGAGGTGCCTCCAAAGTGGTTGTTTTGTGAAGATGCGCATGTTGCTATCAACAGGCATTAAAGGATGTGGGAAAAATTATCCATCATTTCGTCCCCTTGTCGCGTGAGAGATTTCTCAAGCAATAGACTTATAGGATCGTCTACTCCATTGTTTTTATTTTATTCCGCCATTGATGGTTTCTTTGGTGTGTGAGAGAAATTTTCCTCAAGAGACACAAGCTTGAGAACCAACTTTATATACTCGGACCTCGTCGGGGACATGCACTGAAAAACTATCAAGAGCATTCTACTCTGATATCACTGATCCAGATTATTTTCGGCACGAAATGAGAGTGGAGATATAATAAATAAATGCACAGAGATATCGTAGATATCCAATAATATAACATAAATTTATCATATATGCAACCATAAACACATATATACAGTAATACACGATTTCTATTAATGAATGAAATGTACAAAGACTGTAAAAATACAAAGTGAAAGACTCACTAGAATGGTGGAAGCTTATCTCTGAGAAGAGATGTGACGGCTACTCGCATTCACAAGAAGATGATTAAAATAAGGCTCTGAAGGAATTTTTACAGTAAACAGGAATTCCAAAAACCATAGACATCCAAAAACCTAACCCTAGGAGATGAAGTGCCAAAAGTCATGTGGGCCCCGTTTTGGTAAGTTAGTACATCAACTTCTGGAGGTCGTAACTTTTGCATACGATCTCCGTTTTAGGTACATGATAGACCGTTGGAAAGGTATCGTCGAGGAGATTCATTTTGGGGGATAAATATTTCCTTTGAATATAATTTAGAAGATCAATCTCGAAAAACCTTCATTTAGGCCCACAAAATGGCCCCAGAAGTTAAAAACTACTAAAAATAGTAAATTACCAAAATTGTTGGAAAACTGTTCCAGGCCGGTGGGCCATCGAATTCTACTTTGGGTACCAGGAGTACTGGACTAAAGAAGTGGTATTGGACATGTGGGGAGCCACACTACCAACATGACTTCCTAGTGGAGAGGACTAGAGCATCTGGATCAACCGGACCCACTACCGTGGGAGATTTGGGCAAGGCCAATCGGATTCATGTAGCGGTGAATAACCACCAAGAAGAGCACTAGTCGAATGTGCTCAAGACGTTAGGTACCATCATTGACCATACCCTTAGTATTTTGATAGATCCCAGTGCTACCAAGAGTTTCATTTCTGGTGCAGCGCTAAAAGGGATTAAGGTAAAGGCAGTCAAACAAGATGAGTTTATCTTTGTAGAGATGGATTCGGGAGCCAAATATAAGGTTGGGGGAAAGGTTACGGGCTGTACCCTTAACCTGGGATATTTTTTCACTAGGGCCAACCTGTACATCACGATCTTAAGATCTTATGACGTCGTGATCGGTATGGACTGGTTGGAATCGCATGAGGCGATACTCAACTGTAATATGAAACAATTGAGCTTGGTCGATGATAAGGAACAAAGATGCGTGATTGTAGGTCAAAACCAGGTAGTTTCCTTGAGGTTTATCTCTTATTTGCAATTACAGAAGAGCATGAACAAGGGATGTAATCTTTATGTGATCCTTGTGTTAAACGAGAAGGGAGTAGTGGAAGGTCTAGAACACCTTCCTGTGGTGAGAGAGTTTGCGGACGTCTTCCTGAAGGAGTTACCTAGGATGTTTCCAGAGAGGGAATTTGAATTTACCATAGAACTAAAACTAGGGACTTAACCAATAGAGAGAATGCCTTATCGTATGTCAACCATGGAGTTACAGAAGTTGAGAATGCAACTGAAGGATTTGCTCGACCTAGGACTTACACATCCAAGTGTGTCACCGTGGGGTGTGCCTTTTATTTTCATACTAAAGAAGGATGGTTCATGGAGACTCTGCATTGACTACCGTCAATTGAACAGGGTAACAATCAAGAATCAATATCTGTTTCCGAGGATTGATGATCTGTTCGATCAGATGAAGGGTGCGACAGTGTTTTCAAGGATCGATTTGCGATTAGGGTATCACCAGTTATGGATCAAGGAGTATGACATCCCTAATACCACCTTTAAGATGAGGTTTGGACATTACAAGTTTACTATTTTACCGTTTGGATTGATAAACGCCCCAAGGGTATTTATGAGTTTGATGAACGGGGTGTTTTGCGAGTACCTGAACAAGTTCATCCAAGTATTCATTGACGATATTTTGATTTACTCTCAGAAAATAGAGGAGCATGGCGAGCACTTCTTCTTGGAACTATAGTGTCTGCGAGAGCACAAATTGTACGGGAAGTTGTCCAAATGCTCATTTTATCAATCAAAGATTCACTACTTAGGGCATGTCATCTCCGGTGAATGTATTGTCGTGGATCCAGCAAAGATCGAGACTATTATGGAATTGCCTACACCAACGAATTTTCCAGAAGTGTGTAGCTTCGTGGGTTTATAAGGATACAATCGACGGTTCATCTAGGGATTTCCGAAGATAGAAAATCTAATCATGGAATTGCAGAAGAAGGAGAAGAAGTTTGTTTGGACCAAGAAATGCATGAAAGCATTTCGGAGGCTCAAAGAGTTGTTGACAATGACACCGATACTAAAGTTCCCTGACATGGACACAGACTTCTCGATATGCATTGACGCATCCAAGGAAGGCTTCAACAGAGTCTTGATGAAAGATGGTCGAGTGATCGCTTACATATTGAGGAAATTGAAAAGGCATGAGGATGACTACGCGACACACAATTTGGAGTTATTACCCATTATATATGCCTTGAAGGTTTGGAGACACTACCTTATTGGATGAAAATTTGAACTAAAAATAGACCACTATGGACTACAACACATCTTTACACAAAGCGACCTGAACGCGCGACAATGACATTGGTCGAAATTGCTTAGAGAGTACGATTTTGAGATTACTTACATAAAAGGAATAGTGAACCGAGTGGCATATGCATTGAGTTGGAGACCACACATATTTTCAGTGTTTCCACTTTAGATGAATCTACGTGAAAATATTCTAACTTTACAATGCAACAAAGACTGGTACAAAGAGGTCAAGGATTTTATCACACAAAACACAATGATGGTACCAAGATTTGAAGGATTTACGTTTGACGAAGATGTATTATTGAGGTTTAAAAATAAGATTTACATACCACCGAACAATGAGTTGAGGAGTTTGATCCTAAATGAGGCTCATAGATGTTATCAGACTAATCGGTAGGTGTGGACACTAACAGATCTCCCTAGATCCACCTAGATCTAGAACAATACAGGACATGACATGACTCTTTCCCTAAGTTTTGACCATTGACTTAGCTCGTAGGAAGGAACAAGTAACATACCTTTGTATCACTTCCTAGGGTCTCTATTTCTCCCACTTCGCTCCGGTGCTCTCGTGAGGTTAAGACCAAGACAACACAAACCAACCAAAGTGAATATAGCAAAATATATTCAACTGTCAACTTATGTGTATGATCAAGGAATTACACAATAAAGTGAGAATAGCTTTATGGGAAAGGGGCATGCCACTATATTATATTAATTGAAAGTAAAGATTACAACCTGATCGCCTTGATGTCGCAAGCATCCTTTCAATGGATCTTGGCTCGAACACACACACACTTGCTCAATCCTTGTATGAAGAAGATCAAATCCTCTTGATAGACTTGCTAGAGTCTCCAAGCTCCTATTCAAGCTAATTCCTTCACACAATTCTTTTACCAATTCTCCAACGAATCTTGCTTAACCTTTTCCATGAGAATTCCATCAATATATAGGAGAGAATGAGATGGTTACTTAGATAAGAATGATCCCACAATATCAGAGAATCCAGTACAAGGATAACCATTCGAATGCCAACCCATTCTTCTAGAAGATTCCCTTCTAGAACCATCGAGAATTCATCTTTCTCCAACCTTTAGAGAAGGTTCGCACCTAGCTATATTACATAGTGCAAGAATTTTTCACCCTAGCTTAAGGCAGCCTATGAGAATGGGTCATTCTCGCACCCTGGGATATTAGCAACCTACGAACTCTCTTCAAAAGTGAGTTTTCTAGGAAGAGATGAATGTCATTTTTCTCAAAAGAAAGTTCTTATGAGGAGCCTGAGTATACCATCGTTAATACACCATCATGATGACCAAAATCATGGGTAACAGAATGCCCCCCAAAGTATGAGGCTGGAACCAGTGACAGCCGAAAGACTTTGTAAGCTGCATGTATGTGTCGAGAACCAGGAGCACACCTAATCGAAAACCTGCGAACAACCAAGCATCTGCAAAATATCATATATACCAATTTTGAGGTAGGCATTCCCATACTCAGATCATAGACGGATGACATTGTAGACATAGGTCATGGCCACCAATCATACACTGTGGATCCATGCCGTCAAAATATAGCATAGCCACCAAGAATACACTGTGGATCTATGCGAGAAATTTCAAATTAAGACGACATAGCCACAAGACATACAAAGTGGATCTATGTGTCGCAAATTATACATACTCCATCACAACCTGGACAAAGAGATGATATCCAGGGTCTTCAATCTCATCGCCCAAAAGTACGAATCTAACCATGTGATTACATGTGTCAAAGTCGAACATGGCATAAACCACTTGATTACCGATCATTGATGAAATCGTTAACAAGTGCGAGGGAAATCACCATTGATGTCAATGAATCCCAAGGTACTGTGGTACAATCCATCGAGTGTGAATGAATGAGTTGAAGTCGAACATTCAACGAAATCTTTTGATCAGGGGTCAATGATGTAAACCCACTGTTGAAAGTGAGGAAACCTGCCATTGAGGCATGCAAGTTCCAAGGTACCAAAAATTTCTAAGTCTTGTTTCCGGATAATGAGCTGAAGTCGACGGAACAAAACTCATCACAGGAGGGCCTTTATATATCCCCCATCAATGAAATGAAATGAGTAACAAATTTTGAAGGTGAAGTAGAGTATGATGTAAATTGAACTGGAGACAGGGAAGGCCGACACAGAGAGAATGGACAACTGCAGATGGCCGACTCAATAAAGGTTTCAGATGGACTTCTCTTGAACATATGAACGACACGACCAATGATTTGGCAACATTGAATCAAAGACGACACAGGGAATGACCTTGTAGCAAATCGAATGAGAGACAATTGGATTTCCCAAACCGGCTTCAAATATAATGAATAGGGGGTGTCATGTTCAAGAGCAACACTTACTTCCAATCAATATGAAGATGGAAACATATCCCTTTCCCAAATTTC
Organism: Picea glauca; assembly: GCA_000966675.3. Lineage (NCBI taxonomy): Eukaryota > Viridiplantae > Streptophyta > Pinopsida > Pinales > Pinaceae > Picea > Picea glauca. The sequence continues at coordinate 869,610 of JZKD02S1673081.1, forward strand.
CTCCCACCATTTCTGGCGAGTACCTGTTTATTTTTACACAAGCTTGAGGAGGATAACATATGCTTGTTGATATAAGTGTATCCTTCGGATAAGTCCTTCGGAGTATGTTTAGCGAACCCTAGGAAGGAGTGGTTCGGTCTCATTACGAGTCTGTCGATGTTTATTTAATGAGTCCAAAGATAGAAAACTCGAAGGTTTTCATGATTATAGAGTCTGGAAAAACACTTAAAAGAGAACTCTCTCAGTTCCTTTTTCATAAAGTACTCTGATGAGACCGAAAAAGAGATAAATTATCGCCCACCAGATGCTTTCTTCAAATAAATTATCGAGCGTGAAAATAGCAAGGTCGCTCGACTATCTTTTCATGTTTAGAGAGTCTGAAAAGAGCTTAAAAAGGACTCCAGGGGGGTTCCTTTTTTGTATAACCTTGTTGAGACCGAAAAAGTGATAAAAGTATGCTCAATCGCGTTCTCATGTATTTTCGAGCACGAGAATGGACAAAGACCAAGCTCGAGCTTTTATACAAAAACAATAAAAAACAATCAAAGCATGCGATGAAAAAAGAAAAATTATGTTTGCATCCCTGTATATGAACATCGAAGTCATTACGCATGCAAAATTTACACTCAAAAGGACATTAGGGATTAGGGTTTAATAAATAAATAATTATAAAAAAACAAATAACATGGTAAAATTAAATATAAAGGAGTAAAACTCTTTTTACCATATCATTTTCATTTTACCACTATTTGAGCCCAAAAACCCCTCTTTTACCCTCGAAGTTCGGCGTCAGATTACGGGAGTTACGAGCGTCCATTCGTCAAGCCGTCAGCAACAGTGAGGTAGGCTCTTTTTCCTCTACTCTTTCATGGTTTTATTTTGCATTTTCATTGGTTAAAACTCATTTTTGAGTTTTTTTTGTAAGCCCTACTTGCGCTCATCCATTCTCGCAGGTGGGCTACACGGGACCTACGTTAATGGGTCATTCTCGCAGGTGATCCCACAACAGCCTGCGAGGTTCTTGCACTGTGCCTAAAGGGAACCTACGAGAACTGCAAAGCACAAAAGTTTTTTTTAAATTTGCTCAATGGAAGAGAACCAAATCATGAATAGAGTTACTAATCCTCTTCTCGTGCTTCTTATGCAGGTATTTGGCCATCAAAATGGTTCTTGAATGGTGCGAAAGGGAGCATGAACAAGACAATGCCATTGCCAGAAATCATCCACCCACTATTGCTTCTTTGAGAAATTGTGGCCTTCTGAAGTACTTTCGTATCCCGGGCATGAGGACCCAAGTCAGGTTATTAGAGTACCTTGTGCGTATGTGGGATCCCGATCAGCAGGTATTTCATGTAGGGGTCTACACACTGTCCTTAGATATTGAGGACATTTACTTCTTGACTGGACTGTCACGGCATGGGTACCACGTGAGCTTGACTGGTAGCAGAGGTGGTGGGATGCCCATGAGTGAGTACTGTCGCTTACACTGTGTTCTCGAGGCAAAGAGGAAGAAAGGGAAAATAGCTATTTGGGGAGTGCGGGATTTTACCCTCCGCACTATTTTATTCACGATTGCACGTATGGATGGGAGCTATGATCCTCACATGGCGCTCCAGATTTACTTTCAGTATGCTATAGAGTGTACTGAACCTCGGGTTTTTAACTGGGCAGATGCAGTGCTTCGTAGCATGAAAAAGAAGTTGACCAAATGCAGACGAGGCGACCTGAAGCAATTTGGGTATGGGTCTTTGTTAGTGTCCTTCTTTCTCAAGAGGTTTCCATTACTGAGGTTGCAGGTGGAGTGGAATTTACCAGCTCCCAGGGATCCAAGAATGCTGAGATGGTGTCATCTCATGGCCCGACACGTAGTTGGACCAATTATCAAGTATGATGATACCTTCTTCGACTGGATGCAACCACAGATGTTGATGGTTAATGATTATGCTTATGTCGGGTTAGATTTCCGAGGAGATCTGGAATTGGTCCTGTCGGAGGATGCTCAGTGGGGGGGACTTGGTAAGAAGTACACAATTTTTTCCTTTTTAAATGTTTTTGTGAATTTTTATCATATGCAAATGTTTTTATATGTTCGTTCAAAGAGTAAATACAAAATTCGTTTTTGATGACACAAATGTGGGACCTTACCGACCTCCTAGTACTTCTCCTATTTAGCGGTGAGGAGAGGTAGCTCTAGTGCCACAATGGGAAGCTGGGGATTATCAAGCAGTGGAACAAAACCTAGAGGGTTTGACAATAGATATTCCAGACATGCCTCTTGGAGAGGTTCCACGACGTGATCAATGTCATACAGTAGGAGTGTCAGAGTCCATGAGTCGACTGCTCCGTAGAGTTTCTCAGGAAATCGTGTGTTACCGTGAACGTCATCCATGACGTCAATTTGTAGAAGCTATGAGCTTCAACTTTTGACATTTTGGTCTTCGGACAAAACTTTTTGTAATATCTCTTTTGATCGTTATATATATAGACAACTTCTACTGGTTTATCATGTGTTATGAAAATTGATGTGATTGATTTATAAATGATCCAAATGTCTGTCTAATACATAGTTAGCCAATGCATCAATTAATGTTTTTAGACATCTAGGAATATGTTGATATTCAATGTAATCAAAATAACATTCCAAGAGGCGAATTCACAAATACACCCGTAAAAAAGTAGGACTTTGAATAGTATAGAAATTACTTAACTGTAGTACTACAAGCTGCGAATCGAGTCGCACAACCAAATGACGGATTTCGAGCGAGATAGCATCAACCAATAATTCAATAACGGTGCTATACTCTGCAATGTTGTTGGTCGCACAGCCGAGAGACACACCTCGTAAGGAGACAAGTTCGTTTGTAGGGGTGTAAATTGCCCATGCAGCGGAAGAAAGGTTCTGAGTACTACGACTAGTGCCATCAGTGAAGCCAATATAGGGTAGTGAAGACTCCAACATCTAGAAATCAAACACAATGCCACATAAGGGCAGAGACCAGATAATGACAAAAGCAATCTATAGTAACACACAAGAAGTATGATACAATAAAAATACAAATACTCGTGCACAGATGATTTTATGCATAGTACTTCTTCAAGTACAACCCATTCCTGGGTTCACTCAAAGGGATACCATCATAATCTACTAACTCATAAGTTCCTTTTTCCAAAACTCGTCGAACGATATAAGGACCTCGCCACATGGCTTTGAATTTTCCAGCTCCTAGCATATCTCGATCTTGTTCATAGATGAGAACGAGATCTCCTTCGGAGAAAATGCGAGGCTTGACATGTTTGTCATATTAGGCCTTGACATGTTTCTTCTGAGCTTCTATAACTAGGGTAGCATCGCGTCGAGTTTCGTCTAATCGCATAAGATACAATAGACATTCTTCCTCAGCAGAAGTGTTTGGTAGGAGTTTAACAACTAGTTTTAAAGAGGGTATCTCGCATTCAATCAGGAGAATGGCTTACAAACCATAGACTAACCATAAAGGTGTAAACCTAGTAGCGGACTTGATGGATGTCCGGTAAGCCCACAATGCCAAAACAAACATTGTGTGCGAACTTGTTTTTGTGAATTCCTATCATTCGTCGGAGCATAGTTATGAGAACTTTGTTAATTGCTTCGACCTGGCCGTTGGCTTGTGGGTAATAGGGCATTGAGTTATCATGGAGAAGACCCAACTTTTCAGTAAGTTTGGACATCATGAAGTTTCTGAAGTGGCTACTGTGATCAGTGATGATAGCTTGGGGAACACCAAAATAAGCTATGACGTGATTAAAAATGAATAATGTTGCGGTCTTTCCATTGTTGTCAAATGTCAACATTGCCTCAGCCCATTTCGTAAAGTAATCGACGGCTACAATGATGTAACCATGCCCCCCGGCCGAGTGAGGGTGACATGTCATGAAATCGATGCCCCATTTCGCAAAGGGACCAACAGAGACCATAGGGTGAAGAGGAGCAGGATGTGACCGTATCTTCTGATTATAGGTCTGGCAAGCATGGCATTTTTGAACAACGATTATGCAGTTGTTAAATAAAGAAGACCAAAAATACCCTGCTCATAAGATCTTCTGGGAAGTAGCATACCCAGACATATGACCACCACAGGCTCCAGAATGGCAGTCATTCAGAGCTTTCTCGGTTTCGTCGAACGTTAGGAAACGTCGAAAAACAGAGTCAATCCCCCGGCGATAAAGAGTATCCCCGAGGATAATATATTGACGGGCTTGATAGCATATGCAATGTCAGTTAGTACTAGATAAAGTTGGTCAGAAAGTCTAGGTTTGGAGATATATAATTATATCACCATACCAAAGATCATCAGTGTTGATAAGGAAAAGAGATTCATCGGGTAATGAATCAGCTACTACTGTTTCCATTTCAGAATAGGGAAAGTCACATATCAACTCAGCAAAAACTAAGGACTTCTTGGACTTGGCGCATTCAAATTCCAAGTCAAACTCCTGGAGAATCACAATCCATTTGGATTATTTGCCCCCTAACAATTGACGGGTAAGAATGTGTTGCATAGGGTTGTAGTGAGAAATCACTGTAGTCTTGCGCGAGAGGATATAGTGCCGGAAGCGTTGGATGGCTTGAACGATAGCCAAAGCTAGTTTTTCAACATGTAGATACTTGATTTCAGTAGGAGTTAGACTTCGACTCAAGTAGTAGATAACATGTTCGCCGTTAGCATCATCCTCTTGGACGAGAACCATAGCAATGGTGTAATCCGAAGCAGCAAGGTAGAGGAAATAATCGCGACTGTAATCGGGGGGAAAGAGAAGTGGAGAACGCGTTAGGGACAATTTCAAAGCTTCAAAAGCATTGTTGGCAATGGTATCCAAGATGAACTCTGAACCCTTCTTGAGGAACCGCATAAATCCACGAGTTATCTCGGAATAATTTGGGATAAAACGATGAAGAAAGTTTGCTTTCCCCTGCAAACTTTGTAACTGGCGAAGAGTAGAAGGAGGAGGGAGATTAAGGATCACCCCAACCTTTAAAGGATCCACCCGTATCCCTTGACGCGAAATGATAAAACCTAGAAGGCAGCCGGATTCCACGCAGAAAACGCACTTATGAGGATTTAAACGTATACAGTAGAAACAACAGCGAACGAAAATGGCTCGGAGGTGGGTTGGGTGATCGACTTGGTGCATTGAGTGAGCGGGTAAATCGTCCAAATATGGTTGAACGATGTGCTTGATATCATGGAAAGCATAAGACATAGCGCGTTGAAAAGTTGCGCCAATGTTCTTGAGACCGAAATGAAGTTTCTGATAGGCAAAAGTACCCCAAGGACAAATAAAAACAGTCTTATGTTGATCCTTAGGAACAATGTTGATTTGATTATACCCGGAGAAACCATCAATGAGAGAGAAGATTTCACTTCTGGCACAATCATCGACAATCTAATCGACGAAGGGGGTAGGAAAGTTGTCTTTGGGACAAGCTTTGTTGATATCCCTATAATCAATGCATACACGAATGGTGCCTTGTTTCTTGTCAATCGAGACAAGATTGGAAACCCATTCTGTGAGAGCCACCGGATAAATAAAGCCAACTTTAAGAAGTTTCTCGACTTCGAGCTTGATAGCAACCGCTTTATGTGGGTGAACTGGACGAAGGTGTTGCCGGACGGGTTTAGTGTCGGGGTATGTCTTTATCTCATGTATTACAATCTCAGGGTCGATACTCGACATTTCTTCGTAGCTCCAGGTGAAGATGTCAAAAAACTCTTTGAAAAGGGATGTGTAGGTGATGATTTCGTCAGAAGAACATGAAGCTCTGATATGGACATTCTCGACAATTCCAGGTTTAACGGATATGTCGAGGGGAATAGTGGGCGAAATATTGCTTAAGTTCCCTTCAGAAAACACATCGTGTGCGGACTCAGGAACGGTTGAGATGACGACAATGGTCGACGGAGTCGAGATCCATTGGTAGTTCTCAATGGTATGTTGCTCCAGAAAGAGAATGGAACGATGATTCCCATCGTCCCAAGGGGTGTCCTCCATAACAAACATGATCATATCGTCTGTGGGAAAAATGACATGAAAAGGATCAGGAGACAACTCACCAAGAGAGGGGGTAGAAGGTGTTGTCGATTGAATGGCCTGATAGGCGGATTCAACCGGACTTAACGACATTTCATCACCGAAACGAAGATGATCTCCAGGGTCAGGTACTATCCAGGGGTCGTGAGACACAAGAAGTGCATGAGGCAAGGTGGAGATCATGTTGATGGAAGCAACAGACGAGCGTGGAACATCAGGTGGTGGAATGGGGAAAGTACCCATTAATGAAGAGTCTTTTAGAAGGCCTACACCGATGTTATCATAAGATGGTGGGGTTTTAGCGATGAACGGTATGTTGCTAGTATGAGTATTTGAATTAAAGAAGGCTAGTTGGTCGACAGTGACGACCTTACCTTGATGTGGGAAATGTACCACATGGAAAAGGGTCGACACAACTACGTGCATGGAATCGATCCAGCTGTAGCCAAGCAGAAGATTGTAATCAATCGGAGCGTCAAAGACTTCCACTTTGACTTGGACCGTTTTGCCTTCTAACGTGATGGGCAATGAAGGAAGGACACCGTAGGGCTTAAAAATAGAGTCGTTGAAGGCTTTAAGAGTGTTCTGGGATTCATTCAAAGAAGGAGAGCCAATGGCTTTCCAGCAAGCAAGAGACATGACACACGTCGAGGCACCCTCATCAATAATGGTTCGGCAAATGTTTTTGTTAGAGACAATCACTTGGATCTGGAACGCGAGTTTAGGGGGTAACCTTGGAATGTGATCCTTCAAGTCAAAAATTATTAAATTCGTATCCATTAGATCGATTCCACCGATAGTTTTCAACAATGCCTTTCGTTTTGTATAACAATTTTGAAGGACTTCAAGGGCTGACATCGCAGAAGGTGCTTGGGCTAGATCTTCAACAATGTTGTAGTTTTAGGCAGCACGAGCATGAGGATTGAAAGTTGATTTCTGAATGACGCCCTTTGGGGGGGGTCGAAAAACTGTGTCGAGGCTCGGTCGTTCTGGATGAAGAGGACCGTTGGTAGATGGATTCACGGGAGAGGGTTGTACCGAGGAAGGTGGTAGATCATCAACCTTCTCTTTAGAGGGAGAATAATCTTTGGCTCGAGTAGTGAGTGCAACGTCTCTCTGCTTTGAATCGCCAGTTCACATCAAAACATAGGATGTAGTAGAAGATGAGGGTTGGTCATGAATGACCAATTGAGCTTGTTGTTGAGACGGGAAGGGTTGGGACAAAATAGCCGGTGCAGGTTGTTTTGGAGCTCCTTGAAGGAACTTAGTGATCTCGGCGCATCGTGGACAATCCTTCGTGTAGTGAACATCACCACAGATAAGACAAGGGTATCAAGGTTTGCGATTATCCCGATATTCAACAGGTGTAGTTTTGGTTTGCTCTGCTTGAGAAGTATTTTTGTCCTCCTTATTCTTACCTCTCCCCTTTTTAGATTTGTTTTTACCAGCTGGGGTAGATTGGACAGCATTTACCTCAGAAGTCTTGCCGGTGGGAGGGGCAGGAGATGGAGCATTTTTAACATTAGAAGAAGCAGGTTTGGGATTTGTGCTTGAGGCAGAATGTGGTTGGGCCTGGAAAGTGCCAATCACACAGTCAGTTGCATGCGAAGCAGCTGGAGTAGTTGAAGTGGTGGAAGTGGAAGGACAAGGTAAGTCAAGTAGTAAATCGTAAAGGGTCCCCATTTGCGAGTAAACGAGGTCAAGATATTGAGCACGACTTATGGTCTGTTCTTCCATGACTACTCCACCCATGGTGATGTCACGACCGATGTCGTTCACAAATTATTTGGTGAACCATTCTACCAGCAACTGATTGGGGAGTTCGAGTTTAATAAGACGTCGTCTCCATTGCCACTCATGAATGTGATCGGATATATGAGTGGCCTTGTTCTGTTTGAAAGAACTCAAAATTTTGGTCCCTCTGTCATAACGAATCGGTAACTGGTAGTGTGTGAGAAAAGCCATAGCTAGGGTGTTGAAGTCAGAGAAGAAACCTCGTGGCAATTCTATATACCACTTCGTAGCAGAACTTGTGAGGGTTCGTTGAAAAAGACGTAAACGAATAGAGTCATCCATCAACGAGTTGGATGAACACCATAGATGAAAAGTCATAATGTGATTGTTTGGGTCCTCTCCCGCTTTTCCGTCGAATCTAGGAATGTCTGATGGTAGCTTGGCTAGTATAGCAGGCCATTAGGGAGAGTGACAAATTGGATCATTTAAAATCCTTGACAAATCCGGAAGATCCAAAGTGGCTATGAAGGGTAACTGTCGATTCACCTGTGGGTACTGGTGGCTTTGGGGAGGAAGCCCTATTAGCAAACCAGTAGGACCATAAGCAGTCTGCATATAATGTGAAGACTTAGGCAGATTCAGTGGTGGTTGAAGAGGATAGTAGCTCATAGGATTATACCCTGGAACAGGGACTTGAGTTTGAGCATTCACCCCCCAAATGGGATTGAATGTACCCGGATATGGTTGGCCCATACTAGGGGGTATTACGGATGCAGCTGGAAACTGCTACCCCCCAGTCAATTGAGGAGGATGTTGTATCAAATGATTCCAATACTAGGCCAAGGATGGAGGTATGTTTTGTCCATAAGGTGGGGTTGGTCCTCCCATCGAAGGTGGTGTTCCAATTGGGGGTTGTGTTCCAATTGGGATTTGCGTTCCAATAGGAATTTGCCCGCTGAGGGGGGGTTGAGTCATACCACCTTGGTGAAATTGTCCACTGACCGGAATCTAGTAATTTGGTGTGAATGAAGGAATAGTGCCACTAGGATTAAGACTGCCAATAAAAGACGAAGAAGGTCCTCCAAAAGGAAATTGAGGGAGTGTGGGAATAAAACTGGGAAGCGAGTGCCCAGAAGAAGAAGGACCACCAGAAGAGCCAGATGTGGTTTGCGTAGGAGTGGGAATGGAAGCACTCAACGCACGGTATCTAGGTGGTAGTGTCGGAGTGATGTTGGGCATTCGTGGTGTGTTGATGGGAGCAAGACTAACCGCAGTAAACCCGGTTGGAACACTCATAGTATCTGTGTGATGGGCCATTTCGATAGGGACGGTAATGTGATAGGCGGTAATAAATGGTACTGTCTCTGGACTAAAGATATCGGAAATCACAGGTGGGGTGATTTCGGAAATCACAGGTGAGCCTTGACCAAAAATGTCTCGTCGGAAAATGCCTGTAGACCAAAAAAGATCTTGGCCTTCTATGCTGTGAAAGGGTCCAACTGGTGATCCAGAAGATGTAACAACTAAGTCTCCAGAAGAATTCATTCACATAAACGATCGCTCAGAATCAGGGTGAATTCGAAATTCCTCTCGAGTATTAGTAATCCTAAAATTCTCTAGAGAGTCAGTTCATTCTACTTGTGGTGTGGTGACAACTGTGACTTCACTTTGTCGAGGAGAGCCCTTAGGTGTACTTGTAGGCAAGGGTTGAGAACCTTCCAGATGCTCTAGAGATAAACCCTTCATTCTACGTGAACGATGTGGAGGAGCTATTGTAAACGAGTGACAAACTTCACGAAGAAAATTGTATGGTCAACTTTGGTAAAAACAACACGCGCTAGTAAACAAAATCTAGGAAGCAACACCAAGAAAACAAGACCTTCTAATTCCGAAGTCACTAGGTGGTGATGAAATCCAACGTCGCAACAACGAGATGAGAAGGGTCTGGGCTAGGGTGGAAAAGTTACGCTGACGATTTTCTTAACGGACTTACACCCTGGTGCAAGCTCCCACACATAATCGTGGGTATACCCTCCAAGGAGCCCGAGTGAGTTTGGTCAACGTCAATTCCAGGTACCATGAAGAATTTCCCCTTCACAGTCACCTCGTGTAAGAATCTGGAAAGATAGGCCACTAAGGTTACCACCAACAACAATAAAGCCTGGGGGGACAGTTGACGGTTCGATCCAAATGCAAGGGTAGGGTATCTATCCTGAAATCAACTCAAAAGGATTCCACTCATCATTGTGGGTATACCTCCAAGTTATCCTCGTAATACGTGCAATCTATACACTGATATCAACAAAGCAGGGTGAGTAACTCTGTCAATATCAATGCGACCTTGTGTTTGACCCTTGTGTGAGAAGGGCTTCCCAGGACA
>JZKD02S1673081.1:879842-891779 GCA_000966675.3 Picea glauca
GGAGAGTGTATCTCTCTTCCTACTCCAAAGCACTAGCCTAGCTAAATGTTGGTGTAATAGAGCCCTAGAAAAGAGTTACTAGGTAAATTTTACAATTGTGCAGTGTTATTAAGAGTTGTTGTTACTCAAAGGAAACAAAGATGAAACTGATGTTGTATAAGACTCTGACCCAACGATGCATGGATGAGAATGAAATATATCAATTTTCGTTCAATGAATCCTATGTATGGGAGGGAAAGAGAATTTTTCCGGATCAAACTTTGAACTACAAGACACAATTTCCTTTAAAATGCAAATGCAACAAATCACGCATCAATAACAATTCTCTATTGTTTCTTTTTCAATAATTTCAACAATTGATTTTCGATACTTTCGAAGAAGAAAAAATGCTTTTGAAAGAAAAACGTTTGTTCACTTTTCAAAAAGGACCTACACCCTGATGGTGAGAGTGCAGAAAATCAAAAACCAATGAATAAGCAATAGATAAAAAAACCCAAACCACTCTTTCAATGCAAACAAAAATAACAAGCAAACCAAACTAGTCTTCTCAATTGCATAAGAAAAGTGATGTTTCAAAGAATAAGCAAATGATACAGACAAAGAAGCTCAACTTTCAACCGATCGTCAGTCCTTAACCAATCAAGCACACTCAGATTCCAAAATCAGAGAGTACATCTTCGCAAAGAAAAGTCAAGAAATGAAAGTGACAGGAAGAGCCTTTGAAATCCTAAGACTGTTCGTGCACGAAACGAAGACAAGAAGAACATCAATCAATGGTCCAAGAAACTCTAGTTAGACACAAATACTGATCTGGGCAGTTGATCATGCAAAAGTCTTAAAGCAAAAATTTTGAAAAATTGGGTTCCCAGGCTGAGAGTGTTACACGGTGCGAGAATAGGTGATTCTTGCAGGTGAGATTTGAGCAGAGTGCGAGAACCTCGCACTGAACCTAAAGGCAGGGTGCGAACTCAGTATGTTCTCGCAGGCTACTGTGGAGTGCAGTGCGAGAATGTCTAAAACTAATCAAATTTTTGGAAAAAGACACAAAATTTAAAGAGGCCTCTGGACCCAGAGGGTCTATCAGGGTATCTTGAAGACTCAAATATTGATATGAATGGAGAAAGGTAAGGAAAGAGAAAATGGCCAAGGAAAAATACCAAAAACCACAAAGAAAACGGGTTATTTCCCAGTGGAGTCGCCAATTTTGTTATCGGACTAATCGGTAGGTGCAGACACTAACAGATCTCCCTAGATCCACTTGGATCTAGAACAAAACAGGACATGACATGACTCTTTCCCTAAGTTTTGACCATTGAATTAGCTAGTTGGAAGGAACAAGTAACATACCTTTGTATCGCTTCCTAGGGTCTCTGTTGCTCCCGCTTCGCTCCGGTGCTCTCATGAGGTCAAGACCAAGACAACACAAACCAACCAAAGTGAAGATAGAAAAATATATTCAACTGTCAACTTATGTGTATGATCAAGGAATTACACAATAAAGTGAGAATAGCTTTATGGGAAAGGGGCATGCCACTATATCATATTAATTGAAAGTAAATATTACAACCTAATCGCCTTGATGTCGCAAGCTTCCTTTTGATGGCTCTTGGCTCCAAAACACACACTTTCTCAATCCTTGTATGAAGAATATCAAATCCTCTTGATAGACTTGCTAGATTCTCCAAGCTCCTGTTCAAGCTAAGTCCTTCACACAATTCTTTTACCAATTCTCCAATGAATCTTGCTTAACCTTTTCCATGAGAATTCCATCAATATATAGGAGAGAATGAGATGGTTACTTAGATAAGAATGATCCCACAATATCAGGGAATCCAGTACAAGGATAACCATTCGAATTCCAACCCATTATTCTAGAAGATTCCCTTCTAGAACCATCGAGAATTCATCTTTCTCCAAGATTTAGAGAAGTTTCGCACCCTAGCTATGTTACACAGTGCAAGAAGTTTGCACCCTAGCTTAAGGCAGCTTGCGAGAATGGGTCATTCTCGCACCCTGGGATACTAGCAACCTGCGAACTCTCTTCAAAAGTGAGTTTTCTGGGAAGAGATGAATGTCATTTTTCTCAGGATAAAGTTCTTATGAGGAGCCTGAGTACACCATCATGATGACCAAAATCATGGGTAACAATAGAGCATTGTAGATGGCTCACCAAGGAGTCACGAAGATGAGGGAGGACCTTAAAACCTTATTATTCTGGAAAGGAATGAAGGAAGACATAGTCAACTACATGGCTAGATGTCTATAATTTCAGTAGGTGAAGGATGAACATCGACATCCAACAAGATTAGTACAACCTCACGCTATTCCAGAATTTAAATGGGAGGTCATTTCGATGGATTTCATTGTTGGATTGCCACTAACGGCAAGGAGACACGACTCGATTTTTGTGGTAGTCGACACTCTGAGAAAGAGTGCGCATTTCATTCCTGTGCGTATGACGTATCAGGCACCTGACATAGCTAGAGTTTTCATCAGTGATATTGTGAGGCTGCATGGTGTGCCTAAGAGGATTATATCTGATCGAGGATTGGTGTTTACTGGATGATTTTGGACTAGTTTCCAAGAGGCCTTGGGAACCCAACTTAACTTTAGTACTGCATATCACCTGGAGACTGATGGGAAGACCGAACGAACAAACCAAATCTTGGAATACATGTTGCGCATGTATGTGATGGACAAACAAAATCATTGGGAAAAATTCTTTCCATTGGTAGAATTTGCTTATAACAACAGTTACCAAAGCACCATTAAGATGGTGTCTTTCGAGTTCCTTTATGGGTGACCATATTAGACACCTGTGAGTTGGGATCGGGTTGAGGATAGGGTCCTGGTGGGACCAGAAGTGATCCAAGAAATGGGAGATCAAATGCAAACAATAAGATAAGGGATCAAAGAAGCACAAGATCGACATAAGAGTTATGCCGATGCGCACTGTGTAGACCGTAGTTACAAAGTTGGCGATCGAGTCTTCTTGCGGGTGAAACCACATAAGAGTTTGATCAAGTTTGGAAAGGTAGATAAAATCTCTCCTAAGTTCGTGGGACCTTTCGAGATTGTGGAGAGGAAGGGGCCCATGGCCTATCGACTAGCCTTGCCTGATTCTTTGAGGCGTATGCACGATGTTTTTCACGTATTTGTTTTGAGACATTATATTAGTGATCCTACACATGGTATTGACATGATTTCCTTATAGGTATCAGATGAGGGGGCGCTCATGGTTGAGTCGATTCAAATCCTAGATCATTGCATTCGACAGCTACGACATCGAACAATAGATCAAGTCAAGGTCCAGTGGGACAACTATAGTTCGCACTCGACGACCTGGGAGGACGCATATGATAGATAGACTTATGACACTATGATACACATTATTTCGACACTTATATATTGTGAAACTTCAAAATCAAGTTTAGTCCAAGAGGGGGTGTATGTAAGATCCCTCTCTTGCCCGCACTGAGTGAAATTATTCTTTGAGGACACTTTCTTGCAAGTGATCTGAATTATTATACTATTGGGCATTTGATTATAATTATGAGGTATTATAGATATGATGACATGTTATTTTGTTGTATTTATATAGACACGTGCTATTGACTCGACTCTCCTGAGTGTGCAAAATTTTGGACCTCGAGGATGCAGAGGCATCAATGAAACCCTTGGACTTCAGATCAAGTCAAGGAGTGGACTATTAGGGTTTGATTGTTGTATATATGACATATGTGCATCTGAATAGATGTTATGATTATGGATTTTATTTCTGACATGATTCGTTGATGATGCAGGCTGACGATAGCTTATCGACCAGACTCACATGTGGAGTAGAGGGGTCACACACAACTACCAGAGACATTGAGGGAGAGGTGTGGACAGTAGCCCTGCCACAACCTACTAGCACTCTCGACATGGCTCAAACTGCAGGTTAACAATTACCTAGTTCGAGAAGACCCATGATGCCATGAGGGAAGACTATGATAGTCGCTCACGATGATTCTAAGGGCCGCACAATAAGGTAGGGGCCTTATTCCTTATAGGCCCTTATTCTGCCACAAGATCACCTGGCGGAGTATTGAATCCAGGGATTTTTGATGTCTACCAAGTCAATCAAGAGGAAAGTGGCACCCTTGGAGCACGTAGTGCATCCCGAAGGGAACGTCGCACAAGGAAAAAAGAATGAGGTGAGTGGCACCCTTGGAGCACCTAGTGCGACATGAAGGGCATGTCACGTTGTTAACTAATAAGTGAATAAACCTAGATGGCCTTAGAACAAATAATGTGATAAGAAAGATTTAAAAACAATTTCCCTAATAAAATGTCGCCCAGCCTAGGAAAATAAAATCTAGGTCAAAGTGATACTTGTGGTAAAAAAATAATAAATAAATAAAATAATAATAATAATAATAATCATTAAACATGTGACGAGAAGGGAGTAAGAAATTCAATTAATTTATTAAAATAAAATGATATTGATGGATTAAAATTTTAAAAGGGAATTGATTGTTATTCTACTTATGCTAATCAAAAAATATTAATTAAAAGGAAAGAGGGGTAAAAGATAATTTTCTACACTTGCTAATTTGATTTTTAGATAAAAAGGGAAAAGAGGGAAACTTAAAAAGAATAAGGAAACTAAGGGAAAAAGGGGGAAACATAAAGAAAAATGGAAACATAAGGAAAAAGAAGAGTGACTAACTTAGTAAGGATTCTTGCCTTTAAGAACTTTCTAAATTGAACTCAACTAAGAGTTTAGTAAGGGCATAAGTCATTAAAATGTGTAAGGGAATATGGGGACACCTAGGAGTGATTCTAGGAATGATTTTAGGTGGGTGAGGGAAATATGAGTAATTAAATAATTAATGAAATTAATTTCTGGTGCAACGAAGGGGATGGGTGACACGTGTATTGGAAGGGTTTTTCTGAATTAAACTATTGAACAATAAATTAAATGGGAAATTGGGAAAGAAATCACTTAGAAACTTTATATAAAGGAGGGAGGGGGAGGAGGATGATCTCTTCCTTTATGAGTAACATTACGCTGCAGAATGTTTGACTTGACTAACTTATCTTATGGGAGTTAGGATACCCATCTTGGTGAGGAGTGGTAGCTCGGCCTTGCGAGGTGATTTGGGAGCTATTTGTTCTCTGGTTTAGTGTGCATGTCCCCTTTGCAGCTCGGGGGGCTAAGGGGGAAGAAGAGTACCCCTAGCATTGGATGGGAGGTACTGGTGAAGTCACATCGATCAGCAAGTGGGAGCTGGACGGAGCACACAAGACAACGACACGGAGCTGTCACCTTGGGCTATGGTACACACACATTTAATTTGAATGGTAGATTAATATTGAACTTGCGCTTTCATATCTGTACTTTTAATTGTCTAAAGAAAGTATTTTACTTAGCATTTTTAATCGAGAACTTAAATTCATCATAGTTGTATGCTCACTGCATCGATTTGATCTCCTTGGCCACCAATCCTTGATTGTTGTGATTGTTCTATTGTTTTATTGATTATTGGAAGAGTTTGTGCTTTATCTTTCATCCTCATCCCTAGATCATCAGTCCACATCTGATAAGTCAACCAAGATCCGAATTGATGGTCGTCACTTCGGTGCATAGCGACCTATAGATTCTAATGCCCTACTTTTATGTGCATGGATGATGAGCGAAGGATGTTTTTCTCTGTTGTCTACCCATGTTGGTTGTTCCTAGTCGAGTGATTGTCTTGCGCCTTGTTGCGATTGATTAACTCTGCGATTCATTTCTTTGATGACAAATTTTTACTCTACCTTGGGCCACACTGGACTACGTTTTATTCTTTTAGTGCTCTGCATTGACAATGATTTGTAGTTTCTTTTAATGTGTGATGGTGGCATTGTTACTGTGTAATGGTAGAATGTTATTACTTTTATTATTGCATTTTTATCATGCCGTTGGAATGATGATACTGCGTTTTTCTCCTATGTTTTACCTGCGTCTTGATTGATGAAATACTTTTATCTTTTTACTCTGAAATTTTTTTCCTTACAGATCGATGAATTTTCTCACTGCAATTTAATACCTTGACTGTAATTTTCCTCTGCAATTTCATTATGTTTTAAGACAAATTTACCTTGTGTTCTGACCCATCTGGCCAACGATTTTCCCTATGCATTTTAATATATTTAAAAGCTAATTATTCCCTACATTTTTATGCATTTTTTTCCTCTGCAATATATGTTACAACGATGGTGAATTTACTCAGTGAAAATTGGTGTGTTAAAACTCAACGCACTTTTTTTTTATGGTAAAACTCAGTTGTTTTTATGGATGGAATCCAACAAACGGGATGTTAAACTCCGCAATTTTTCCCCTTTATTTGACCATGCTTTTGTGAAAAACCATAGTAAATTTTGTGCCTGGGTGTTATGTTATTAATTTCAAAGCATCCACAATGATAAAACACAACGATATTTTTACTCTGCGTTCTGAATTGTAATTTATACCTGTGTTTCCTTAAACCAGGATTTTATTTCCACTTTGCACAATTTCAGATCCACGGTTTGGCACCATGCACAGTTTTTTTTATATACCTGCATTTGCTCACTACGAATTTGTATATACACTGAATTGGACAACATGCATTCCTCGGTGGTTACACATTTTTTTTACTACGATTTCACAATTTATTGAGTGCATGGTGACTGTGATTTTTAATAGTTAGGGTAATGTAATATCCTGGATAAAAGACAACACATTTCTCTATAGGTGAATTTCTGCATATTCAACGTTTGTTAAAGCAATGAGTATTTCATCTTTGGCTGTGTTTTTGTTGAACCTTGATTTCCAGTGAACCAATTGTTGTTACCCCTGCGTTTTCTAACATTCTTTTTCAAGTGGAGTTGTACCTTCAGTGACAACGTTTGCTTTCTGGCTGCATTTAATTTTACTGAATGCAAGATTTCTATCTGACAACGATTGATAGTTGATCGACTCTTAGGTGACAACATTATTTATGTCGTTTTTTATTTATTCATATGATTTCCTCTTAATTGCATCCCAACCATTTAATTGACTATCATGCTGAATATCTTAAATGTTATGACAGTTTTAAATTTGTTGCCAGTAAAGGTTAGTACTCAACGATTTTGATGTTCATTGACAAGGCTGATTGTATGCCAGTGTTGATTGCTACGATAGTTATATTGACAATATTTTATATTAAGCATTTGTATAATAATAAGGAAACACTATTAGTGTTTATAACAAACAGCCTTGTGAGCGATTTATTTCATATTGAGCGAATCCTAATAATTTTATAGGTAGCTAAATATTGGATTAAGGCAGCTATATCAATGATATCTTTGTTACACAGTGAATCAATCGAATCTAGCGTGATACCCCTATTGCTACTTAAGTCATCAAACCTTATTGTTTCAGTTTTACTAGATAACAATATCGCGCACCTAGACTGAATAGATTAGACAAATTGTTATGCATAAATATTGTTAATATTGTTAGACAGGGTGTTATAATTATAGTGTTGTATACACATTGTTAATAGTATTATAGATTAATAGTGTTAATAGTGTTTTGATTAATAGCATAAATATTGATGTTGGTATTATTGGTATATATTGTTAAATGGTTAGTTTAGATGGTATTTATTTATTAATTAGACTTGTTAAATTAGACATCAAAATCAATTATTATATAAGCAACATGATTCAGTAGTTCACTTAATTTAATGGACAGTGGGTATTTGTTAACGAGCGTTCCTTGATGTTGTTCAGTGCCTAACTTAAGTTATCTTATGATAACATTTATGACCATAGTAGGTTGGTTACCATTCACTCCTTCTGTCTTAGACCTCTTTCTTAAAAAGGTTGGGTGGTTGGCAAAGTCGTGTATTAGCTTGTGCTTTTTCCTTGGAGTGACGTCATCTTATGTCTTGTCGACCTATTGCTTGGGGGTGTGGGTGTAGTCTTCTTGTCAGTTGTTAGGATCTTAGCACATTGCATTTATCTTTAGCACTTGGTCTAGATAGGTTGTGTTGCGCCAGGGTTATTGTCGCACCTATCACCTGGGGATCATGGCGCTCCCTATTGGATGGAGGCGAATGATAACTTGGCCGAAGTAGGTGCTTCCCGTTGTGAGTGTGTTGGCTATTGTAAGTTCGTTGTTGGAGCTTGGGGTGTAACACCTTCATCTATTGGGTTTTGTGTGCCATTAAGGTTCTAGTGATTGGTCGTCGAGACCATTGTGTCGGGATTGTGGATGTGGTCCCTTAGCTTGTAGGCGTAGTCATGTTGTGTTGGGTGGGTAGTTGTTCTATCTATTGATTTACGCATGTTTCTCCCAGTTGCTCTTGTACTAGTGCCTGGAGTCGTAGTTTTCTGTTGCCTAATCTAAGTACTTTTGTTAGTTGCCAGGTTGTGTGGTTCAATCGTTTTTCGTTGTTGCCTTCCTGCTTAAAACACAAAAAAAAAATTAAAAAAAATAACACTTTTTGCTTTGCTTGTTGTCGTAACGAAGATGAGTCTTTACAGGGTCAATTCAAATATTCATGATCATTCTATTGGTTATGTCATCTTCATAAAAAAATAAACATTACACATTGTTGGAATTGTTTTGAGACTGGTCATGGAAAAGGAGAGCACGACGGTGCAGGGGCATGTGTAAAATGAGCTCTTCAAAGGTATCAGATGAACCCTCATGTCAATCGATTTGAATCCGTTGAACAAGTTGTTGAATGGTGAAAAATGGTGCTAATCCATGAATATAATCCATTAAGGGATGTGCGCAGGTGTGTCTATATATATATTTGTTACACATGTACACATGATATTTTTATTTGAACGTGTTCAAATTTATATTCAATCTTCAATCATTTTCTTGAGAGATTTCAAGTTAACAAGTTCTTGTCTTGTGTAGGTTTTTTTGGTATGTTGGAATCCAATATGTAAATAGATAAATCTCATATGACGCCAGTACAATACCTAGGACACAAAAAATGCATTCATTTAAAAAAAAACGTTTTCAAAATGGGTTTGCATTTAGTAGAATAAATGATTCTTGTTTTTGTTCAGTTTGCATAGAGGACAAAGAATCCATAGATATTTGCGACAACGAAAATGCATAATATGTTAAAGCTTGGAGACATATTGAACTTAATTTAAAAGGGAAAATTTCACTTGCAAGCTCAGAGGAGATGAAATCAAATGAAACTATAGTGTCAGTTGATGGCAATAGAGTTTGTGATCTTGTTGGAGAAGGTAATTTTTATGTTTAAATTTTTTCAAATAACTTTTAGATGTACTTGTGTGATAATCTAACACGAACTATTTGTTGTCCAATATATCCAATTATTTGCAAGAGATGTCTTTGCCATAGTTTCACCTGTAGACAACACTGAAAACGTGAAATATTATTTGATGTGATGCACAGAACAAAAGATGAGGCTATTAGAAGATTTTGATGATAAAGGTTTTATATATGAAAGAGGATCCATTGTATTGAAAGAATATTTTTTTCAAGAAACCCATCAAACCGATACTCATGTTCACTTTCAAGACTACCAGTCAGATGTCACAAGTTGTCAATATAGTCATTTGGTATGTGCAGCGCGCATAAAGTTAATATAAGTTCAATAAAATAAAATAAAATAAGTTAGAAAATGGAAATTTTCCAAAGTCGATCATGAACTAATAATTGAAGATGGAATACCATTACGGTGTTTTTAAACAAGTGACAGATGTACATTCCAGAATTGTTTATTTTGCATTGAAAGTACATGTCTTTATGAATATCTAGGATTCTAGAATCATTTCCAGTTTAGTTTACTTTCATGGTCCATTCAATTAAGAAAAGTTGTATTTCCCATGAATTATAAAGTCTATCAAACCTTATTTACAATTGCAGAGAAAAACCTATAGATTGTATCTAGGGAACCTAAATTGATGACTTGTTTTGACTATTTTCAACCATATTTCCAAATAAGATATGTATAAAAAGGGTATGTATAAAAAAGTCCATATAATTCTTAAAAAAAACAGATAAAATATGGTTCAACCATATTTTATCTGTGTTTTTCAACCATTACACCAATCAAAATTATTTTATGAGCATTACACCAATAAAAATTGAGTTGTATACCTTTTGTATTGTGAGCATTTTATTTTAAACTAAAAAATTGGTAAACACCATTTCCATTGAACACCTACTTTTTTCAATAGTATTTTTTTCCAGTTTATTTTAATAATATTGCATTAATTTTTAAAAAACTTTAACATATTTTATATTTTCTATTGTAATAATATCTTGTTTCAAATTTTAACTCATTCTGATTTTTATTTTATTTTACGATCATTATATAAATTAAAGTTGAATTGAAATGTTCTATTTTTTTTTTAATATTTTTTTTAATTATTGTTTTCAAAATTAAAGAAGAGTTAAAAACATCTCTTTCATTTTGAGATTTTATTTTATTAAGGGTATATGAACTTTTACGTGAATATTTTTTCTAGCTTTGAGCATTCTTTTAATGACTATGATAAAATTAAAGAAGAGTTGATCATCTCATCCATTTTAAGGTTTTATTTTATTGTCACGTCAATTTGACCATTTTATTTTATCATTATCACACAAATCAAAAAAGAATTGAACATCTCTTCTATCTCAAGATTTTATTGTATAAACATTACCTATAATTAATTTGGATATCTCTTCTATCTTGAGAATTTTATTTTTATTACTATTGCACCAATCAAAGAAGAGTTGCACATCTCTTCTATCCTAGATTTGAGACCATTGACTTCTTTAAGTGGTATTTTTTTTTTCTTTTCATTTTTTAAATTAATATGCTAACAACTAAAAACAAATTAAACATCTCTTCCACTTGTTATAATAACACTTTAATAATAATAATATCATATATATATCAATATCTCCATTCTAATTAAGTTGATTTTCAATTAAACTTTTTTAGAAGTGTTAATCATTAGAATTAAATTGCATAAATTGTAATTAATATATCTTCTCTAACAAAGTTAAGGAAATTAATACAACCTTGCCTAAAGTCAAGTGAATGACCCTTACAAAAATGTGGGTTTATGTGAATAGCACTAAACCATAGCCTGCAAATCGTTTTACTAATGTAATTCTCTTCCATACATGATATCTGATTTATACAAGGGGTATGTGTTGTTCCTTGGCATGTCTAAAACATAATGCTTGAATGCATACCTCATTCTTTGAATCCCACATTGGTTACCTTCTTCCAAAATCAAACACAAGTTTCTAAAAGGAAATTCGTAGATCATGAAAAATTCTTCTTTTTAGTGTAGTTCATACCAGCATAGGCTTTGCATGGTTTAAAGTGTTTTCTACTACCATATATTCTCAAATAGGTTTTGCATGGTTTAAAGTGTTGTCTACTATCATATATTCTTAAATAAATATGCAATGATACAATCTTGTATGTTTGTCAGTTCACTTTTTTCTTGTCCATCTATTGGGTTTACATATTCTTAAATATATAAACAACAACACATTCTTGTATTATTGGCTTTGCATATTCTTAAATACATAAATAACACATTCTTGTATTATTTCACACTCTAATTTTTCTTTTCATTTATTTAGTAGATCTCATATGACTATCTTTCCTTTAGTTTTTTTTATTAGTTAAGTGCATCTATGTAACCAACAGGGTCATTTGTAACTAGAAAAAAAAAACAAAAAACTTTTAATATAAAATTATTATGCTAACATTATTCTGCCAAAATTATTTGATGATATGTCAATAGAATCATATTTTTAACAGTTCACGGTGAACATAAAATGAAACATTTAAATTAATACATAGCAGAAAAGTATTTAAGAGTTTGATGCTTAATTTAATGCATTGTAAAAAGGAGAATATACAAAACATTAGTTCATTACTA
>JZKD02S1673081.1:914632-934542 GCA_000966675.3 Picea glauca
ATATAAGAACAGATTTATATTTACAAGAAATATAATTTATTAAAAAGATTAAGATGATGTTCATCGGATAATGTTTGAATCTAAGCAAAAGAATGAAAAATATTTCTATGCATAAATTTATTTCAATTAAACCACTTAATAAATTATGTGGTCAAACAATAGACCATAACAATTACCAGTTAATAAAATATTTTCATTAAATCTAAACTGGACAAAAACAAATGCGCACATACCAAATCTAAAATTTAAATACTAATTTTAACAAATTTAAAATAAATATAAATATAAACATAAAGATTTATTCTACCTGTACCAAACTATATAACACATTTATGCATAGAATTTTATAACACTTTTATAATCAAAATGTACAAATATTACCAAATGTACAAATATTGTAGTGTATTTTTTTGGGGGGTAAGTAAAAATCGTCGAGAGCAAACCTGTGCATGCGGGCTGAGCAAGCATCCGCGACCAGGTTTCTAGTGCAACAATCCACCATGGGAGTGCTAGGGGGCGGGGAGCCGACTACCCCCCCCCCCACCTCTCTCCAATGAGGATGCCTTCAGGAAGTTAATCACCGCGTAGGGGAAGTCTCTAGCCCCGCCTTCCATTATGAAGTTCATCAAAAAACTCGACTCAATCCTGGAAATCGTCCTCCAGGAAGATCAACCCATCAAAATAGTTGTAGCCCTTGCAGAGCATGGATTGGTTGGCCAATTTATGGGGCTTTGGTTATCCACAAAAACCACAAACGATTGGATCCAAAGAATCTGGAGATCGCTCCTTCAGAGCAGCGTGACATGCTACCCAGTAGGAAGAGGTTTCTTCATTTTTTAAATTATCTCAAAAGAAGACCGCGATATCATCTTTAGAAGTGGCCTATATTTCATGGGGATGCAAGGTCTTTATCTTAACCGTTGGACGCCCGATTTCAACCCCTCAATTGATGTCCCAAAGGAGGTCTCGTTCTGGGTTAGATTTCTGAACTTGCCAGTCCACTGCTGGAACTTCCAATCTCTTCAAAAACTTGGAAATGGATTGGGACGGTTCATAGACAAAGAAGATACCAAATCACATTATTCTTGTGCGAGGATCTACGTAGGAGTGGATTTAGAAGCAGGGCTTCTAAAAGTCGTCAAGCTCAAGGTGGGGGCATGGAATCATTACCAAAAGTTGGATTACGAATAGTTACCATTCAAATGCAGAAGCTGCCATGAGTATGGCCACTTTCAAAGGAACTGCCCAAAGGCCCAATCAACAGACAATATGGATGGTGAAGGATGGAAACAACCAAAGAGATCCAAAGCAAATCTGAAGCCGAACGAGAAGAAGAACACATGCCTTGCCCCAATCCCCCAAGCCACCAACGAAGCCCTAGAGGCTCAGACTGCAAATATGGTTGCATGAATCAATGTCGAGCCCCAGGAATAGAAATTGAGGGACCAACCGGACAAATGGGAAGGTGAGACAACCGTCGATCTAGAATCCCATGAAGGTCTAACCAAAGAGAAAGACACGGATGAGGAACACATCAACTTGGTCTCAGAATCCTATGATGAAGACTTTGGCACAAGTAGCTCCCATATCACACCGAAAAAAGCCAGAAGAGGAAGGAAATCCAAGAAAAAAGAAAGAGAAGAGAAAACTTACCTAGACGTCCTACAAGGGTCCCAAAAAACCCTCAAAGGAATGGTAAACACGCACAGCACCAAAAAACAAGGCTAGGCTCAAAAAGGAGCCACCACCTCACCGTTGAGTAAATAAAGAAGTACGTCTCCTGGAACTGCAGAGGGTTAGGAAACAAACTAAAATAAGAATCTCTTAAAGATATCATTCGTATGACATTGTCAGAAATCCTTCTCATCCAGGAGACGAAACTGGAGAAACCCGATCTCCTCTGAGCAATCAATTTTTTTTGGAAAAAAGGCCAAGGGAAAGAGATCAGTGCCAGAGGAGCCTCAGGGGGAATTGGCACATTCTGGGACAACTCCAAACCAGATTTGGTGGAAGAAGGTAGTGCTCATTGGATCTTCAACAAACTCCTCCACAAATGTTTAGGCCAGCCCATAAGTCTCTTCAATCTCTATGTGCCAGTACAGATCTCAGAGAAACGAGACTGTTGGGAATCCTTAAAGTCCTTCCTTCAACAACAAAATATTGATAATATAATAATTGCGGGCGATCTCAACATCACACTCACCTCTTCTGAGAAAAAAGAGGGATCTCTGGTCAGAGACCCAGCTAGAGAATGGGTGGAGGACCTCATCATGGATTGGGACCTAAAAGATATCAAGCTAGTCAGAGGGAAGTATACCTGCTAAAATAAAAGATTGGGCCCAGGGCACATTGCGGCATGTCTAGACAGATTCCTTATCCAAACCTCTTTCCTCACTCTCGGGTTAGCGATTTCTTCAAAAATCCTCCCAAATTACACCTTCGATCACAAGCCAATCCTCCTCGGACTCTCCTCTGATGATAACCTCGGTCCCATCCCCTTTCAGTTCAACCTGCTTTGGATCCACCAAGAGGGTTTCCAAGATCTCATAGCCAACACCTGAAGTGTCTAGATCCAAGGATCTTCGTTCTTTGTTTGGGAAGAAAAACTGTGATTTCTCAAGAAAGCGCTCAAAAGGTGGGCCAAACCCCTCCTTTCTCCATCCTCCAAAAGAAAAGGGATCGAAGAAGAGCTCGAAAACCTCCAACTAAGCCTTGAAGAGGAGTCTCTCTATCATGATTAGCTAACCCAAGAAGTCGATCTCCAAAACTCTCTCCACCGTGCATGCAGGGAGGAGGAAGAATATTGGCATCAAAATTCACGAAGTCTCTGGATCAAAATTGGAGAAAAAAACACGAGCTACTTCCAAAAACATGTAGAAGCTCGAAAGAAGTTTAAAATGGTAAAAGAAATACACTCACAAGGGCAAGAGGTAACCAACTTCGAAGGTATCAAATAGGCTACTCACGACTTCTACAAAGATCTCTACTCAGCTCCAAATGAATCTCCAATATACCCCACCACCTATCCTCTATCGCCAGTCCCCAATCAATTGAGGGACAAGGAAAATCAAATGCTTACATCCCCCATAAATATTCAAGATATCAAGAACGCACTGGACAATATGGAAGTCGAAAAGGCCCCCGAGCCTGATGGCTTCACACCCCGCTTCTACAAAGCTTGTTGGCCAATCATCAAGAAATATCTGCTAAGAATGGTTTAGAAATATCAAAATTTCCGCAAACTCAGGGGAAGCACAAACTCATCATTTTTAGCATTGATCCCAAAATAAAAATGAGCGAGCAACTTCAGCCAATTCCGACCAATATCCCTTTGCAACACTAGCTACAAACTAGTCACAAAGATCATAGCCACCAGGCTCAAATTCATTATGCTAAGCATCATCCCGGAAAAATCAAGGAGGCTTTATCAAAGGGTGCCAAATCTTGGACAACATAGTGTTGGTCCAAGAAGCCTTACACTACAACATCCAATGCAAATAAAAAGGTATGATCATTAAGCTCGACTTAGCCAATGCTTTCGATAGAATAGACATGATTTCTTCTTTCAAGTAATGATAAATATGGGATTCGCCAAAAATTTCTTAAGATGGATCAAAGCCTGCATAGCCACCTCGTGGATTTCCCCATTGTTAAATGGTCGATCAGCATAGTACTTCCAAGCCTCCAAGGGACTGAGACAAGGTTTTCCCCTATCCCCACTTCTGTATGTCATTCAAGCCTCAGTTTTAAGCTTCCAACGGACACATCATCAGCAGACCCGTTCCCTTCCTGGCCTCAGAATTGTGTCAACAGTCAAAGACATTAACCATGTGCAGTTTGTAGGAAATACCCTCCTCCTTGGTGGATCCAATGTCCAAACATCAAGGCACTTCAAGCAAGAGCTATACAAAGCAGTCTCATATAGCAAAATGAATGACCAAAAGTGTAAAGTTTATGACTGGAATTGCTCTCTAAGGGAGATGTTGAAAATTACCCGGGTTTTAGGAATGGAAGGCTCAATGACTTGGGACAATATCTTGGGATCCCAATTTTCAAAGCCACTCCCAAACTAATCCATTGGAATCCACTCCTGAACTAACTGAAGGCCCACATTCAATCCCAGGGGGCGACTTGGTTAAATCTGACTGGGAAAATTGTCTTGCTGAAATCCATCCTGACAAGTCTTCCAATCTACCAAAACTCAATAATGATTTCTCCAAAATCCATCATCAACAAGATCGACATTCTACTGAGAATATTTATGTGGGAAGGAGGGAGGCAAACGGAGAGGAAACTGCATCTAGTAAGATGAAAAAAATTAAAATAACCGCTTTTAGAAGGAGCCCTCCAGATCAGGGATGTCTCTACCCAGAATCTAGCGATGGGGACAAAAATTTTGTGGAGTCTATTATTCAACAAATCCTCCAGGAGAAAGGAATTTCTAGGGAAAAAATACTTCCGAGGGAAACACATCAGATGCCTGGAATGCCCACCGAAGGTCCTCAAAGTCTTGTCAATCCTTACCCTCTGCCTCGGATCCTTGGACCTTTTCACTTCCAATCTTACCTGGATCCCAAGCGATGGGAAACGCATAAGGATATGGAATGATTCGATTCTAGGGGAGCCGCCGCTAGATATTCAAGGAGTTTTGGCCAATATCAAAGCATGGCTCCACTCCTCCAACCGTCACACGCTCTAGGATATTTCCAAATGGGAAGATAATGAGGCTTGAACCTGGAAAGAGTGAGATCTAGGGAACTATCCAGAAATGCATGATATCGAATCCAAAACCCTCTTGAAGTAGTTGCAAAGAAAATCCCCCATGAGAGCCTCAGTTAAGGATAAAAGAGGATGGGGCACTGTCACCAAAACTTACTACGCAGCTGCAGGATACCAAGCTCTTCAATCTATCCCCCATGTTCCATCAAACCCAATGCCCTGGAGAACTTTCTGGTCTCACAAGTCAATCCCCAAAATTGACATGTTCTTCTGGAAAATGGCACACAAAAGCATCCTGACTAGCGAAAATTTAAGGTGCAGAGGATGGAAGGGCCCCTCAAGATTCTTGTACTGTACTTCTGAAGAGGAAACTACCGACCACCTGCTACTAAATTTCCCCTTTGCAAAAGAGGTTTGGGAAAATGTAGTAAAGTTGGGTCCTGACAAACTTACGAGGCCTACCTAGACCTCGGATCTATTGAGCTCCTGGGGCATTATGCTCCCCTTTCTCCTTGAGAGGAAATGATATTCTCAAAGCAAGCTAGATGTGGCTCCCCAAGTTTGTAATGTGGAAAATTTGGCTGGAAAGGAACAACATGATTTTCAATGAGAAAAATTGCAATTCATTCCAGGTTACTTTGAAAATCAAAGAACTGCTGAGTGAGGCTCTAGAAGCCCAAACCATGATTCAGAATTCCAACACCCTTGAACCATAAGAATAATAGTGGCTAAAAGATCTTGTCCCAATCCCCCCTCATCAAATATCCACCAACCCAGCCCTGAAAGCAAGCTAGGAAATCAGGATGGGAGAACAAGACTTCATCAAGTGGAGATCTGGGCCTTGAATGCACATTCTGACCTTCAATGGAGCATCGAAAGGGAACCCTAGACTAGTCGGTGGAGGAGGGTTTCTCCTTGATCCTTTGGGAATGTTGGAGGTCTCCTACTCTTGGGGGCTAGGCATTGAAACCAACAATATGGCAGAGGCTCTCGCGCTTTGTTAGGGTTTGAGGCTAGCCGCCTCCAAATGCATCTAGAAACTGGTGGTCTTTGGCGACTCCAGATTAATCATTCAAGCCATGAAGACGATAAGGAGGCCAAATATCCTCAATTTAAGTCA
The DNA here is from genome assembly GCA_000966675.3 of Picea glauca. Taxonomy (NCBI): domain Eukaryota; kingdom Viridiplantae; phylum Streptophyta; class Pinopsida; order Pinales; family Pinaceae; genus Picea; species Picea glauca. The sequence continues at coordinate 920,472 of JZKD02S1673081.1, forward strand.
ATTTATTAGGAAAATAACTATGTTGTTGCAGAATTTCTAGGAGATCAAATTCTATCATATTTTGCGTGGCCTAAATAGTCAAGTTGACTTTGAAGCAAATAAAGGAGCAACAATGGACAAGGCCAAGTTGTTAGTGAATGAAATCGAATAAATTTCCCTCATCCCCTAGAAGATGATTCCTCCAAAGGCCCCTTAACCCATGATTGGACGTCGGACGAATGACAGGGAAGCATCCAATCAGTTTCCAATTGTTCCATCGCTCGCTAGTCTCCAAGGGTGATTTGCAAATCCGACAGCCAGGCAGTAGTCAACACACAAGCCGGCCACTTGCAGGCCTGAAGGTGGAGGCCATACCGATAAGCGAAGAGCCCGTGATTCCTGGGATGAGAAGAGGCTATTTTTGTGGATGACATGTCTTAGAGAAGGGAGGGGAGATCAATCCGAAGGGTAGAACCATCGTGAAGCTAGGTCACAGAATCTATCTTAGCGCTCGAGCATTCAAGAGTGGTAGTCATATCTTTTCCAAGCAAAGGAAGCAATCTAAGGTTGAGAAGGTATTCCAATGGCCTCCAGCTCCAAGACCGGGCCATCTCTAGAAGAACGATTGGGAGAAATGCAAATGGAGCTCATCAAGCTAAAAGTTGTGGTCAAAGAGAAAGAAAGAAGATTGCAGAATAATGACTTCACCAGAGAAATCATATTCAAACAGCTGATCAAGAACCTCAAAGACCTACGTGAGGAACTCACTTCCAACTCGGATGCCCAATTCAAGGATGTAGCCAATGTTCAAGGTGACTTTGGGAAGCATTTTAGAAAACTCGAAACCAAAATCAACAAGTTGGCTGGAGAATGTGCCAAAAGGAAGACAACAAAGGACAAGGAAAATGAATCCTGCTCATGAAGTTACAGCTTCAAGACACTGTTCATCAAGACCCTTAAGTTCACTCATTGGCCTGAAGTTTTAATGGCTTCCTTAAGTTGTAAAGCACCCGACAACTAGTTTGTCGGTTCTTAATTCAATTATCCGTTACTGTAAAAAAAAACAAATGTACAAATATTAACAAATTTGAAATAAACATAAAGATTTCTTCTACCTATACCAAACACATTTATGCATAGAATTTTATAACACTTTTATAATCAGAATGTAACCTTTTGAACAATTACAGAAACTAATCACAAGTTCATCAAACAGTTACACAAATTGATCAAACAGTTACTCATATCTATATTTATTTTTAGCTGATTTAGTTCAACTAACTACAGATTAATAATAAATTAAGAAATTAGTTGAAACATTTCAAATTAATCAGATTAAGTGGAAAACTGGTAATATACAAGGAAAAATTAATTTGGATAAGTGAAATTGTGTTACATGGTTATGAGAGAATGTTGGGCATTTGTATTTGGGTTTAGTATGCACATTTTCCATTCAAGGCAATGTCAATAGGATAGAGAAAGAAGCTTGAGACACAATGGCCTTGGTAACCTATCTTCTCTGCCTAGTTTTAGGACAACACACAACCCCAATGAGATTTGAATAATTTTTTTGTTAAATCGGCTTACTAGGGTGTACACCAGCACACTATTCAACAAGTTAGTTTAAAATTGTTGGTTGATATCCTTCTTTTGGAGGGAACAAGACCTGCGCTATTTTTGTGTGAGTAAGAATGTCGACCTGGTTAGGCTAGAGTGATTTTGGTAATACAAACTCAGAGTTTCTGAAAAATACATGGCACTTATATTACAACAAGAATTTGAACTTTTAAGGCCAAGGGAAAGGCTAAGTAGACTCAGCATTAATTTCATTTCTAGCTAGTAAGTCTTTGAATAATATCGCCACTCTAAAAATGGAGTCCAGGGAAAGCCTAAGAAGACAGTGCATGAATTTCGTTTAAAGTTGGTAACTCTTGGAATAATATGACCAAGTTACTATCAGTGTATCGGTTATAGGGACAACACAACATTCTGGATTTTTTTCAAATATTTCTGAATTGGGTTATGCAATTTTCGAAATTGGGTTATATAATTGTTGGTGAAATATTAATTTGGGCTACATTGGCATGCCCACGGCTTGGCCACAGGGGCCGACATATAAATTAAATTTAAAATAACAAATAACAAATTAAAAAATTACAGTTAAAATTAAAAATTAAAAGGGACTTTTAAATTAAATTTCAAAATTAGGAATTACAAGGGTTTTGGGCTTACCTGAAGCTCGGCTCACCCAACCGCCCGCCAACACAATAGAACGACCAACCACAGGAGCGCCCGCCAACACGACGTTTGTGCCAACACAACATCCCAACAACCCACAATCACTCAACACTCACTCACTATCACAAACAGAACGAGCTGAAAACAACCACTCACAATCACTCAACACTTGCTGACTATAAAAAACGGAAAGAGTTGAAAAAAACATTACAATAATGATGTGTGGTTAATATATAAACAATTTTCGACCGAAAGAAGTTTTCAGTCGAAACATATTGCACGGTGGAAAAAATCCGTTTGGATTTTTTTTTACATGAAAATCGAGGGTGCCGTCACTGTATCATTCGATTTGACATTCCAACGTTTGGCCGAAAAATAATATTAGTTCGTCTAAAAAAATGTTTTTCGGAATTTTGGAGATCAGATTGTCATGAAAGTGTTACCCACCTCCGTGATTTTACCCAGTACCATTCATATTGCAAAGAACTCAGCCTTCCATTCAAATAATAAGCATATACATCTCATGTACCATTTCATACGATCCGTTTTGGAAGATGGACATTTGAAGTTGGAAAAGATACATACTAGCCAAAATCCTGCAAACATGTTAACAAAGGGACTAACCAGGGAGAAACTAAGTTCCTGCTCAGTTTCAGTTGGCCTTCAAGCATAAAGTTGAAAATGAGAAATTTTCCAAGTCCAAGGTGGATCATAGTCTAGTAGGTATAACATCAATGGAGTTGTTGTGATTAGTCTGCAAGTGGGAGATTGTTGGTTGTGGAGCCTGATTATGTTCTTGATTCAGAGGTCTTTGTTTTCAGTCGTGTTTATACCCCATGAATATTGTACACCCCTCTACACTAGGGGTTTGCAGGGGCCAGCGAAGGTTCGGGGGAGAAACCCTTGAGGAAAAATTTCCTAGTAAAATATTGTAATTTTGTAGTCAGTCTGGACCATTCATTATAAGGTCGCAGATCTGACGGTAGAAGTTATTTTAGGGATTTTTTCCCTAGAAGGAAACCTTATTTTATGAGATAATTGTATTGCAGTTGTGTATGAGTGTGATTATTGTATTTTGAGAGAGGAGACTATGAGAGAAAGAAGATAAAGTTATAGCGGGCATGTTGTAGGTTGTATTTCTTCATTTTTTTGGATAATAAAAAGGAAGGACCTAGAAATTTATCTGGTGGACGTAGCCGACACTAGGTGAACCACGTATATGATTGTTTCTATTGTATTGTGTATCATTTTTCTTTTATTTCTAAATTTGTCTTATTGTATTGCTCTGCGATCCTGTTTTTCTAACATAAATCTCTCCAACACCATAAAACCTTCCACGACGAAAAAACGGAGAAAATATTAATCCTATAAAATTTGTTATATTGTAATACAAGAGGAATCCCTCTATTTATAACAAACAGGGTGAAGCTTGTCATTTAAGAAGGGTAGCTAGCTAGTGGTTGGTGACTATACTAGTTGGGAAAATAATGACTTTCCTATGTAAGCTTACAATTATGGATAGTTGGCTAACCATTGTCCACTAAGACTCCCACTCCAAATCCCAATCAAAATTTTGTACCTTTTGTTGTGATTTACCTCCTCACACAAATAGTGGCTCCTTTGGCTCTCCTTGCAAGCTCTTTCTTCCTTTCACAAGTGATATTCAACATCTTTTCCCATTCACATGTGATTCTATGAGAGTGATTTCTATAGTCAAATCCTCCCTTAGGGATAAGTTCACTCTCTCGCAGCTTAGGTTCAACCAAGAATTATTTCATTTGACATTATTTGAAGAAGAAATTTGTAAACATTGAGTGATTGTTTCATTTCTAATGACGAGAAAAATTTGACCATTGCTACATCAAAAAACTATTCAAAGTCAGGCAGTGGGAAGACTACAGGATTTTCTACTCACTATTAGCATCCATCCATGAACCTATCCTCCTACTCTCTCATTGACGAATGAGAACTTCCTCAAAGCCATAGGAGTCTAGGGATGAAAAGTGCTACTGAAGATTGCATGTTGACAAATGATTTTGGAAAACAAATAATTAAAGTTAACAAGGTTTGACGATGAAATATTTGAGAGGTGACGTTTCCTTAAAATACGCCTTTCACATAATTCTATGAATCATCCTTCAATCATTTATTATAAATATGAACTATATAATTATATATTTATGTTGTTTTCTTTATGTTCTTTGAAACTCTACCTCTCAGTAGAGTTATGAAACCTTTGGGTCCATAAACATTGGTATTAGCTAGCCACAATGCCTTCTAAATGATAAGTTGAAGTTTAATAATAAAAATAAGATATTTGTTGGTCTAAGGAGTGTGACGGAGGATTAATTTCATAGGTGTAACATGTCAAAATTTAGCTATGACAACAAGGAAAATCCTTGAAAGTGCCATTAACAATGGGTTAAAGGACCAAGGCCTTCAACAATTGGTTAGAGGACCAGGGCCAAAGAATGTAGACTACAAAATTATATAAGTGAAAAACAATACACTCTAAGAATAAATAATGTTAATAAATACCATTATAATATTGAAATCATTTCAACAATTGATAACAACACCCTACAAAGCACCATCAATAATTGGTTAGGTACGAAAGAATGGAGACCACATAATTACATAAGTGAAAAACAATAAACTCTAAGAAGAAACAAAACTATTATATTACTAAAATACAAATGAGCATATCTCAACATATAATTCATAGTGGAGAACTCCACGTAGTATCATTTATCACCATGATAATATATAATCTTTATGGTAACAAGAGCCATTTACATTATGGTACAATATTTAGATTAGATGGATTAGAATCCAGGAATTGTAGAAAATAATGGGTTAAAAACGTACTACCACTGATAAATGTACAAATTCATAAGTTGGCAAATAGTTTGTAAATGTTAGCAAGAACAACAATTTGTCTCTCCTTCAGAGAAGTGCGACATACTACTCGGTAGGAAGAGGTTTCTTCATTTTTGAATTTATCTCAAAAGAAGACCATGATCTCATCTTTATAAGAAACTTGTATTTCATGGGGACGCAAGGTCTTTATCTTAACCGTTCGACGCCCGATTTAGACCCCTCAATCGATGTCCCAAAGGAGGTCCCAGTCTGAGTTAGACTTTTTAACTTTCCAGTCCACTGTTGGAACTTCCAATCTCTTCAAAAAATCAGAAATGGATTGGGATGGTTCATAGACAAAGAAAATACCAAATGACATTATTCTTGCGCGAGGATCTGCATAGAAGTGGATTTATAAGTAGGCCTGCCAGAATCTGTCAAGCTCAAGGTGGGGGCATGGAAACATTACCAAAATTTGGATTACGAACAGTTACCATTCAAATGCAGAAGCTTCCATGAGTATGGACACTTTCAAAGGAACTCCCCAAAGGCCCAATCAATAGACAAGATGGACAGTGAACGATGGCAACAACCAAAGAGATCCAAAGAAAATCTGAAGCCGAACGAGAATAAGAACACATGTCTTGCCCCAATCCCCCAAGCCACCAACGAAGAAATAGAGGCTCAGACTGCAAATATGGCTGCATGAATCAACGTCGAGCCCCAGGAAGAGCACCTAAGTGACCCAAAGGACAAAAAGGAAGGTGAAACAACCATAGATATAAAATCCCTTGAAGGTACAACCAAAGAGAAAGACACATATGAGGAGCACATCATCTTGACCTCAGAATCCGATGAAGAATCCAATGATGAAGACTCTGGCACAAGTAGCTCCCAGATCACACCGAAAAAAGCCACCAGAGGAAGGAAATCCAATAAAAAAGAAAGAGAAGAGAAAACTTACCTCGACGTCCTGCAAGGGTCCCAAAAAACCCTCAAAGGAATGGTAAACACGCACAGCACCAAAAAACAAGGCCGGGCTCAAAAAGGAGTCACCACCTCAAAGTTGAGTAAATAATGAAGTACGTCTCCTGGAATTGTAGAGGGTTAGGCAACAAACTAAAAGAAGAAGCTCTGAAAGATATCATCTGTATGACATTGCCGGAAATCCTTCTCATCCAGGAGACGAAACTGGAGGAACTTGATCTCCTCTTAGCAATTACATTTTTTTTGAAAAAAGGCCAAGGGAAAGCGATTAGTGCTAGAGGAGCCTCAGGGGGAATTGGCAGATTCTGGGACAACTCCAAACCGGATCTGATGGAAGAAGGTAGTGCTCACTGGATCTTCACCAAACTCCTCCACAAATATTTAGGACAACCCATAAGTCTCTTCCATCTCTATGTGCCAGTACAGATCTCAGAGAAACGATCTTGTTGGGACTCCTTAAAGTCCTTCCTTCAACAATGAAATACTGAAAATATAATAATCGTGGGTGATCTCAACATCACACTCGCCTCTTCGGAGAAAAAAGGGGGATCTCTTGTCAGATACCCAGCCAGAGAATGGGTGGAGGACCTCATCATGGATTGGGACCTGGAAGATATCAATCCAGTCAGAGGGAAGTATACCTAGTAAAACAAAAGATTAGGCCCAGGGCACATTGCGGCACGTCTAGACAGATTCCTTATCCAAACCTCTTTCCTTACTCTCGGGTTAGCGAATTCTTCCAAAATCCTCCCAAATTACACCTCTGATCACAAGCCAATTCTCCTCGAACTCTCCTCTGATGCTAACCTCGTTCCCATCCCCTTTCGGTTCAACCCGCTTTGGATCCACCAAGAGGGTTTCCAAGATCTCGTAGCCAATGCCTAAAGTGTCCAGATCCAAGGCTCTTCCTTCTTTGTTTGGGAAGAAAAACTGTGATTTCTCAAGAAAGTGCTCAAAAGGTGGGCCAAAACCCTCCTTTCTCCATCCTCCAAGAGAAAAGGGATCGAGGAACCACTCGAAAACCTCTAGCTAAGACTTGAAGAGGAGTCTCTCTCTCATGATCGGCTAACCCAAGAAGTCGATCTCCAAAAATATCTCCACTGTGCATGCAGGGAGGAGGAATAATACTGGCGTCAAAAGTCACAAAGTCTCTGGATCAAAACTGAAGACAAGGACATGAACTACTTCCACAAACATGTAGAAGATCGAAAGAAGTTTAAAATGGTCAAAGAAATCCACTCGCAAGGGCAAGAGGTAACCAGCTTCGAAGGTATCAAACAGGTTGCTCACGACTTCTACAAATATCTCTACTCAGCACCAAATGAAGCTCTAATAGACCCCACCGCCTATCCTCTATCGTTAGTCCCCAATCAATTGAGGGACGAGGAAAATTGAATGCTTACAGCCCCCATAAATCTTCAAGAGATCAAGAATGTGCTAGACAATATGGAAGCCGATAAGGCCCCTGGGCATGATGGCTTCACACCTCGCTTCTACAAATCTTGTTGGCCAATCATCAAGAAATATATACTAAGAATGGTTCGGAAATCCCAAAATTGCCTCAAACTCGGGGGAAGCAAAAACTCATCATTTTTAGCATTGATCCCAAAAGAAAAAGGAGAGAGAAACTTCAGCCGATTCCGACCAATATCCCTCTGCAACACTAGCTACAAACTAGTCACAAAGATCATAGCCACCGGGCTCAAATTCATTATGCTAAGCATCATCCTGGAAAACCAAGGAGGCTTTATCAAAGGGAACCAAATCCTAGAAAACATAGTGTTGGTCCAAGAAGCCTTTCACTACAACATCCAACGCAAAGAAAAAGGTATGATCACTAAGCTCGACTTAGCCAATGCTTTCGATAGAATTAGACATGATTTGCTCTTTCAAGTAATGAGAAATATGGGATTCGCTGAAAATTTCATAAGTTGGATCAAAGCCTGCATAGCCACCCTATGGATTTCCCCATTGGTAAATGGCCTATAAAAATAGTACTTCCAAGCCTCCAAGGGACTGAGATAAGGTTTCCCCCTATCCCCACTTCTGTACGCCATTCAAGCCTTGATTGTAATCTTCCGACTGGCACATCATCAGCAGACACGTTCCCTTCCTGGCCTCAAAATTGTGTCATCAGTCAAAGACATTAACCATGCGCAGTTTGCAGACGATACCCTCCTCCTTGGTGGAGCCAATGTCCGAATATCAAGGAACTTCAAGGAGGAGCTAGACCATTACAAAGAAGTCTCAGGAAGCAAAACAAATGACCAAAAGTGTAAATTCTATGACTGGAATTGCTCTCCAAGAGAGATGTTGGAAATTACCCGGGTTTTAGGAATGGAAGGCTCAATGACTTGGGACAAATTCAAATATCTTGGGATCCCAATTTTCAAATACACTCCCAAACTAATCCATTGGACTCCGCTCCTAGACAAATTGAAGGCCCGCATTCAATCCCAGGGGGTGACTTGGTTAAATCTGACTAGGAAAATTGTCCTGTTGAAATCCATCCTGACAAGTCTTCCAATCTACCAAAACTCAATAATGCTTGCTCCAAAATCCATCATCAACAAGATCGACATTCTGCTGAGAATATTTCGGTGGGAAGGAGGGAGGCAAATGGAGAGGAAACTGCATCTAGTAAGCTGGGAAAAATTAAAATAACTGCTTCTAGAAGGAGGCCTCCAGATCAGGGATGTCGCTACCCAGAATCTAGTGATGGGGGAAAAGCTTTTGTGGAGTCTAGTCTCCAGCAAATTCTCCTGGAGAAAGGAAGTTCTTTGGAAACAATACTTCCAGGGGAAACGCATCAGATTCCTGGAATTCCCATCGAAGGTCCTCAAAGGTTCATCAATCCTTACCCTCTGCCTCGGATCCTTAGACCTTTTCACTTCCAAGCTTACCTAGATCCCAGGCAATGGGAAACGCATAAGGATATGGAATGATTCAATTCTAGGGGAGTTGTCACTAGATATTCAAGGAGATTTGGCCAATATCAAAGCATGGCTCCACTCCTCCAACTGTCACACGCTATGGGATATTTCCAAATGGGAAGATAATGAGGCTGGAACCTGGAAAGAGTGGGATCTCGGGAACTATACAAAATTGCATGATATCGAATCTAAAACCCTCTTGAAGTTGCTGCAAGGGAAAGCCCCCGTGAGAGCCTCAGTTAAGGATAGAATAGGATGGGGCACTGTCACTGAAACTTACTACACAGTCATAGGATACCAATCTCTTCAAGCTATCCCCCATGTTCCACCAAACCCAACGCCCTGGAGAAATTTCTGGTCTCACAAGTCGATCCCCAAAATTGACATGTTCTTCTGGACAATGGCACACAAAAGCATCCTGACCAGCGAAAATTTAAGGTGCAGAGGATGGCAGGGCCCCTCAAGATGCCCGCTCTGTACTTCTCAATAGGAAACTATCGACCACCTGCTACTAAATTTCCCCTTTGCAAAAGAGGTTTGGGAAAATGTAGTAAAGTTGGGTCCTGACAAACTTATGAGGCCTACGTCGACCTCGGATCTGTTGAGCTCTTTGGCATTACACTCCCCTTTCTCCTTTAGAAAAAAGGATGTTCTCAAAGAAAGTTGGATGGGGCTCCCCAAGTTTGTAATCTGGAAAATTTGGCTGGAAAGGAACAACATGATTTTCAATGAGAAAAGTTGCAATTCATTCCAAGTTACTTTGAAAATTAAAGAACTATTGAGTGAGGATCTAGAATCCCAAACCAAGCTTCGGAATTCCAACACCCTTGACTCGGAAGAAGAAAAGTGGCTAAAAGATCTTGTCCCAATCCCCCCTCATCGAATAGCCACCAACCCAGCCCTGAAAGCAAGCTGGGAAATCAGGATGGGAGAACAAGACTTCATCAAGTGGAGATATGGGATTGGAATGCACAGTCTGACCTTCGATGGAGCATCGAAAGGGAACCCTGGACTGACTGGTGGAGGAGGGTTTCTCCTTCATCCTTTGGGAACGTTGGAGGTCTCCTACTCTTGGGGGCTAGGGATTGAAACCAACAATATGGCGAAGGCTCTTGCGCTCTGGCAGGGTTTGAGGCTAGCTACCTCCAAATGCATCCAGAAACTCGTGGTCTTTGGCAAATCCAAAGTAATCATTCAAGCCATTAAGACGAGAAGGAGGCCAAATATCCTCAATTTAAGTCAATTGCACAGGAAAATAACCCTATTGTTGCAGAATTTCCAAGAGATCAAATTCTATCATATTTTGCATGGCCTAAACAGTCAAGCTGACTCTGAAGAAAATAGAGGAGAAATAATGGACAAGGCCAAGATGTTGGTGAATGGAATCGAATCAATTTCCCTCATCCCCTAGAAGATGAGTCCTCCAAAGGCCCCTTAACCCATGATTGGACGCCAGATGAATGATAGGGAAGCATCCAATCAGTTGTCAATTGTTCCATCGCTCGCTAGTCTCCAAGGGCGATTTGAAAATCGGATTGCCAGGCAACAGTCAACACACCGGTCAGCCACTTCCAGGCCTGAAGGTGGAGACCATACCGATAAGCGAAGAGACCGTGATGCCTAGGATGCACAGAGCCTATTTTTGTGGACGAGGTGTCTCAGAGAAGGCAGGGGAGATCAGTCTGAAGGGCAGAACCACCATGAATTTGTGTTGCGGAAGCTATCTTAGCGCTTGAGCATTCAAGAGAGGCAGTCGTATCTTTGTCGAGCTGAGGAAGAAATCTGAGATTGATAAGGTATTCCAATGGCCTCCAACTCCAAGCCCGGGCCATCTCTGGAAGAATGATTGGGATAAATGAAAATGGAGCTCATCAAGCTAAAATTTGTGGTCAAAGAGAAAGAAAGAAGATTGTAGAATAATGACTTCACCAGAGAAATCAGATTCGAACAACTGATCCAAAACCTCAAAGACCTGTGTGAGGAAATCACTTTCGACTCAGATGCCCAATTCAAGGATGTAGCCAATGTTCAAGGTGACTTTGGGAAGCGTCTTAGCAAACTCAAAACCAAAATCGACAAGCTGGTTGGAGAATGTGCCAAAAATAAGACAACATAGGACAAGGGAAACGAATCCTTCTCATTAATTTATAGCTTCAATATCCTGTTCATCACGACCCTTAAGTTGATTCCTTGGCCTGAAGTTTTAATGGCTTCCTGTAAAGCACCCGACAACTAGTTTGTCGGATCTTAATTCAATTATCTGTTACTGTAAAAAAAAAACAAATGTACAAATATTAACAAATTTGAAATAAACATAAAGATTTCTTCTACTTGTACCAAACACATTTATGCATAGAATTTTATAACACTTTTATAATCAGAATGTAATCTTTTGAACAATTACACAAACTAATCACAAGTTCATCAAACAGTTACACAAATTGATCAAACAGTTACTCATATCTATATATGTTTTTAGATGATTTAGTTCAACTAACTACATATTAATAATAAATTAAGAAACTAGTTGAAACATTTCAAATTAATCAGATTAAGTGGAAAACTGGTAATATACAAAGCACAATTAATTTGGACAGGTGAAATTGTGTTACATGGTTATGAGAGAATGTTGAGCATTTGTATTTGGGTTTAGTATGCACATTTTCCATTCGAGGCAACGTCAACAGGATAGAGAAGGAAGCTAGAGACACAATGGCCTTGGTCACCTATCTTCTCTTCCTAGTTTTAGGAAAACACACAACCCCAATGAGATTTGAATAATTTTGTTGTTAAATCGGTTTACTAGGGTGTACACCAGCACACTATTCAACAAGTTAGTTTAAAATTGTTGGTTGATATCCTTCTTTTGGAGGGAACAATACCTGCGCTATTTTTGTGTGAGTAAGAATGTTGACCTGGTTAGGCCAGAGCGATTTTGATAATACAGACTCAGAGTTTCTGAAAAATACATGGCAGTTATAGTACAACAAGAATTTCAACTTCTAAGGCTAAGGGAAAGGCTAAGTAGACTCAACATTAATTTCATTTCTAGCTGGTAAGTCTTTGAATAATATCACCACTCTAAAAATGGAGTCCAGGGAAAGGCTAAGCAGACAGTGCATGAATTTCGTTTAAAGTTGGTAACTCTTGGAGTAATATGACCAAGTTACTATCATCGTATCAGTTATAGGGATAACACAACATTCTAGATTTGTTTCAACTATTTTCGAAATGGGTTATGCAATTTTCGAAACTGGGTTATATAATTGTTGGTGAAATATTAATTTGGGTTGGCCCCCGCAGCCAAGTCATAGTCCAGTGGACTGTGACTTGGACGTGGGGCCCAACCCTACGGCCAAGCCATTGGCATGCCCACGGCTTGGCCACAGGGGCCGACATATAAATTAAATTTTAAATTAAAAATAAAATTTAAATTTAAAATAACAAATTAAAAAATTATAGTTAAAATTAAAAATTAAAACGGACATTTATATTAAATTTCAAAATTAGGAATTACAAAGGTTTTGGGCTTACCTGAAGCTCGGCCTGCCCGCTCGCCCGCCAACACAACAACCCGACCACCCTCAGGAGTGCCCACCAACATGATGTTTGCACCAACACAACAACCCAACCGCTCACAATCACTCAACACTCACTCACTATCACAAACAGAAAGAGATGAAAACAACCGCTCACAATCACTCAACACTCAATGACTATAAAAAACGGAAAGAGTTGAAAAAAACATTACAATAATGATGTGCGGTTAATATATAAAAAAAAAATCGTTCGAAAGAAGTTTTTGGTCGAAGGAAGAGTTCGTCTGAACTCTTTGTTCAGTCGAAAGAAGTTTTCGGCTTGAATATCTTTCGGTCGAAAACATATTGTAGGATGGAAAAAATCCGTTTGAATATTTTTTTACAGGAAAATCGAGGGTGCCATCACTATATCGTTCGATTTTACATTCCAACGTTCGGCCGAAAAATAATTCGGCTGAAAAAATAATCTTTCGGCCGAAAAATAATATTAGTTTGTGCAAAAAAATGTTTTTCGGAATTTTGGAGATCAGATTGTCATGAAAGTGTTACCCACCTCCGTGATTTTACCCAGTACCATTCATCTTGCAAAGAAATCAGCCTTCCATTCAAATACTAAGCATATACATCTCATGTACCATTTCATACAATCCGTTTTGAAAGATGGACATTTGAAGTTGGAAAAGATACATACTAGCCAAAATCCTACAAACATGTTAACAAAGGGAGTAACCAAAGAGAAACTAAGTTCCTGCTCAGTTTTAGTTGGCCTTCAAGCATAAAGTTGAAGATGAGAAATTTTCCAAGTCCAAGGTGGATCATAGTATAGTAGGTATAACATCAGTGGAGTTGTTGTAATCAGTCTGCAAGTGGGAGATTGTTGGTTGTGGAGCCTGATTATCTTCTTGATTCAGAGGTCTTTGTTTTCAGCCGTGTTTATACCCCAAGAGGACTGTACACCCCTCCACGTTGGGGGGTTGCAGGGGTCAGCGAGGGTTTAGGGGAGAAACCCTTGAAGGAAAAATTTGCTTGTAAAATATTGTAATTTTGTAGTCAATCTGGACCATTCATTATAAGGTCGCAGATCTGACGGTAGAAGTTATTTTAGGGTTTTTTTCCCTGGAAGGAAACTTTCTTTTATGAGAGAATTGTATTGCAGTTGTGTATGAGTGTGATTATTGTATTTTGAGAGAGGAGATTGTGAGAGAAAGAATATAAAATTACAGCGGGCGTGTTGTAGGTTGTATCCCTTCATTTTGTTGGATAATAAAAATGAAGGACTTAGAAATTTATCTGGTGGACGTAGCCCACACTAGGTGAACCACGTATATCATTGTCTCTATTGTATTGTGTATCATTTTTGTTTTATTTCCACATTTGTATTATTTTATTGCTCCTTGATCCTGTTTTTCTAACATAAATCTCTCCAACTGTTAGGATATTTAGACACTTAGGAGTTAGTTAAGATCTACTTGGTCTAATATGTCGTTAGGTAAAAGTGTGTTTCTTTAGTATGCATTAGTATGCATTTGTAGTTAG
>JZKD02S1673081.1:952359-976610 GCA_000966675.3 Picea glauca
TAACTCTTATACTATTGTTCATTGCTCATTGGATATAGTTGAATGGTTTAAGTATAAGTTTAAAAAGGTTTTAAATTGTACTTGATACTGACTCACCCCCCTCTCAGTATCAACAAGAAGTGGGTTAGCCCTAAAATAAGGAAAGTGGTTTAAGATGGTTAGAAGGTAACCCCTTTAGGAAGCTACATAAAAGTATAAATAAGTGGCATTGGTATCTCATTTTAAACACACTTGAGCACATTGAATATCTACAAGTGACTGAGGTAACCAAAGGATATCTAAGGTGAATTGTAGAGGGAAGGTGAAGTAAAGAAGGCCGAAATTCAAGGGAGCATAAATTCTTTTGATGACTCTTTCTAAGGTATGTTATTTATAGGTCATCTCACCATTTTCGCAATAACTCTTTTTCTAGAAAGATTCAGATCGCGGAATATGGAGGTAGTTGAGGAAAAATATCCAAGTAGTTGTGATAAAAATTTCAGCTTGTGGGGCGTTGAATTTTTGGAGTTACACCATGGAAAATATAGTTTGTGGCTAGTCCTGAAACTAGTCTAAAACAGGTATTTCGGGTAAAAAAGTCATAACTTCTTCATAATAGATACAAATTCAGTAAGACCAAATGTATTCTTTAGAGATACAAATTCAGTAAGACCAAATGTATTGGTTAGAGTACGGTCTGTAGTATTATTTTTACCATTTTCAGATCCATACAACAAATATTCCGTGCAGGGCATGCTATACAAGTTCTCTCTCTACAAAAAGCAAGAATTCAACAAGGTATATCATTTTTGCTATAGCTCCTTTTTTGAGAGGTTCCAAGTAGTGAAATCTGGAGGAATTGCATAAAAGACACTGAAGAACATTGTGTACCATTTTCAGATCTTTATTCATTACAGGTACATAGTTATGTTTATTTCAAGTTAGGGTTGTTGACTAATCCAAAATTAGTCATGTGAGACTAAAGTAAAGTTTGATGAAAATGTTAGTCTCTTGTTGTTAAAGTTAAGGTTTGCAGGTATGTGATCATATACACCATGTCTATTACAGAGTTACAAATCAGATTTGGATGATGAAATTGATGAGGGATTTTGGTGGAGGTCCATGTTGGGTACATGGTTCAAACAAGTAGTTGATGGGTTGACACATACATGAGGTGTATAGTTGATGATGTCGGTACATATTGATGAGTCATAGTTTATGTGTATTTTATGCATGATTGGTACATATTTGGTGTATGTTTGATGCACTTGCTTATGGTACAGGTTGATTACAGGTTGTTTGGTATAGGTTGGTATAGGTTGTTTGGTGCAGGTTTATTGGTACAGGTTCATAGTAGTATATCTCACATTGATAGTGTGAAAGTGGTTCCATCATTCTACTTGTATTTCAGGGCAGTTGGATGGGGAAAGGAGAGGTGGTTGTAGTCACCTTTCAGTTGTAGCCAGAGAACATAGGGGGTTGTAGCCTCCTTCTAGTTGTAGCTAGAGAATTGGGGACTTGGAGCTTCCCTTAGGTTTTCGCTGAGAAACTAGGGGGTTGGATCCTCCTTCCAGTTGCAGCTAGAAAGAAAAGAAAGCTAGTGCTTCCAATGAATGTAATTCTTAAATACATATAAGAAAATGTATTATGTGGTTCTCTCTCGCTTTGGGTTTCCACGTAAAAACATTGGTGTATTGTGTATGTGTATGATTTATCTTTGTTGGTTATTTCTTCTTCCTTGTCTACCATTTGAATTATTGAACTAGGGTTCATGTCTTTTTGGGTTTCCAACAAAGCCTCTAAAACTATCAACCCTCCTGGTGAACCAGAAGGTAACACAACGCACATAATACGCTGCACAGTCTCACCCAAGATAGCTTTAAATGGGAAGTTGTAAGACTTAGGTGTTTACAGCCTAGGACTAGGTATGAGCTAGGGGTTTATTATCCATAGCCATCTAATATAAACCGTGACTGTTATCTTACTATTATTCACGATTATGCAATGTCTTCACAGTTTATTCCCTTAACACGCCACTTTATTTCATAACAATATAATAAATCATTCATTAAGAAAAACAATTAATTGCTGAAAGAAAGTAAAGACATACATACATTCATCATATTACACAGGTATTACCGTGGTTCACCCCCTCCTGGGCTACATCCACAAAGATTTGGCTTTTGGCTCTTCTATTATGGTAGTTCTACATCTCCAGTGTCGTGCGCTTACAATTCCCTTTAGATGGGTAAGATATACATGAGGTGAACTAGATCGCACCAGGCTCCACAGCCTGCGATCTAATCCTCATATCTTCCTTCTCTCCTATGTTCTAGCTCAATAGCTTACAAAATAGTTCACAACAATATTGCATATCGCATCATCTCATACATATCTGGTATGAGCAATACAAAAAGGAACTAATCAGGAACCAACAACCTTATGCAACAAAACCAGGGAGCTCGATATTGTACCTATGTATCTATATTTATATCTATCGGGCTCTTCAGCCATTTACAATGCATTACAAAAACCCTAACCCAACTGTGTGTTGTTCTTCCTTCCATGCGTGTGTGTTGTTCTTCCTTCCAGTGGTCACTTTCCTTGTGCATTCTTTATTTCATGTGCGCATGTTGTGTTTCCCTCCAGCTGTTACTTACATTTCTACATGCTTTCTTTCCCCACGATCATCCTTATTTCCACTTCGGCCTGCTACCAACGAGCCCCCAACACTGACATGTGGCTCGTCTCGAGCCACCTAATCCTTTTGAGCTTCCTCTATCTCCTTGGTGATCATCTAGAACTTTCCTTAAGCTCTGTTGCTTTTGTCAGTGCCTGCACGGTATTTTCCTTGATGGTGTCCACTACCTAGGTTGCTACTTCATCGTTGATCAATTCTACACATTCTGTTTGGGTCTATGTTATCTGTTTTTTATCTCCCTCTTCCTGTGCAAATACTTCTGCTACTCGTTCCTGCAATGGCTTTATTTGAGCCTGGTGTTCCTATTTCTGTGTTTGCGCAGTGATGAGTTCTACCTGCATATTATTCATCTTCTGTGTCCCTTTGAATCGTTCTAGGATTGGTATGGTCTTCTGCCTCTGCTTGAGCTTTTAGATCGCTGCATTGATCCTTTCCTCTTCCTTGTCCTAGTGTTGGACCTATGGATCCTCCTCCAACCTTGTCCAAAGTTGTGTTGCTTTATCGAACAAGTCAGTTGTTGTGCTAATCTACTTCTCTATATCCTATAGTTGTGCTGTTACTTCCTGCTTCCTTTGCTCCTTCACTGTTGGTGGGGTGGTTGGTGTGAGATGCTAGCGGAGATTCTCGATCTCCTTCTGATATTGCTCGATGTCCTATGCAATCTGATTGATCTTTTCTGCTACTGGGAGTTCATTTCCTTGCGCGGTGTTTGGGAGTTTCTCAAAAATTCCTCCCACTCTTCATTCTAGTTTGTTCCTAGTTCTTTTTCCAGTGCCTCCCGCTTGTTGGTTACTTATTGTAGCTTGACTAAGTTTCTGTGTGCACGATACTGTACCTTGTGGTCGACGCTCACCTGTAACTTGTGTAGTTCCCTTGATGGCATTCGCTTCAAGACCAATTGGATGTGGTTTAGATCCTTCAAGGGTGTCTGACCCATGATCTCATCCATGCACAACATGCTAGGTGTGATGTAGACCGTTGTGTTTGCATTTGGTAATGAGTGGACTGGGTCTCGTTATTCTACCTCCACTCTGTCATTAGTATGTCATGATAATGGCTCTATGCCTCTTTTGTTGCTTTCTATATGGACTTCCCCGAGTTTCTTGAGGAACTGCCCCATTTCTGCCAGTTATTTTTGCAGTTTATCCCTGTGATGTGTTGCATGATCGAAGTCTTCTGCTAGACAATCTTGGACAATTCTAGCGATCATTTCCCCAACGTCCTCCGTGATCATATAGTTTGGTGATGTTCTTTGTGAATTTTATTTCTTGTGCGCACCTCCTGTCTGTGCTACCAGTCTCTTCGTTCCCCCTGATTCCTGCATGTTGAGATTTGGGGCAGTCTTCTGCGCTCCCTCAACCTGTTTTTTTTGTTCGTTGGTCGATGGTGTAGTCTCGTTCTTCCTCTTCTAGATTCCTATCTTCTTTGATCCTTGATCTGCCTGAGTTGGATTTCCTTGGCTTTTTATTGGTTTCTTGGGCACTTGGATTTCCGGAGGCTGCGTTTCCGCCTGCTCTGCCTCTCCTTCTGTTGTTCTTTCTGGTACTTCCCGGGTAATGGTTGGGATCCTCCATTCATCGAGCCATTCATTGATGACCATTGTGATGTCACCCTTTGTGATGAAGTAGTGCATCTGTAGCCACTTTTTATTTGGGTCTTGCCTCGGTTGTATCCACATTGTTTGTCATGTGGCCCAAAAATTGGCGGTGTCTGCATATTGCGCAACAACCTCTGGTGTTATTTTCTAGGATCGGCTAATAGCTTCATGTATTTCGCATAGGTATGATTCAAATATGATCCCATTCTCCCTCTTATTCTTGGCATGCGTCCTGGATCTCAGCAATATGTACCTCGCTCCCGCTGGCTGTGGTCTGGTACAAAAAATTACGTACCCTGTTTCTCGCCATCCCATGAAGTCTATTAGGGTAATCATCCATGAGTAATGGAACTCTGTGCCTAGGTCCTATGCATCCTTCCAGTCCTCTTGGAATAAATTCAATAGATATGGCACCTAGCTCATTGAGGTGCCTTCTGTGCACTGAGCTGGAACTGCAATGACTCCAATTGGTGCTTCCTCTTTGCGGCATTTTCTTAGCAATTTGCAAACTAAGATTTGTGCACCCAATTATGTGGTTGCATTGTTGATTCGTTTGATCATGATTCCTCTCATTCCCCTGGTGGTGCCATACTTCTTCTTCATTTCCTTTTCCAATGCTTTTTCCTTAGATTTGTCATCCATAATCAATGCGGGATCCATACCCCGGGTTGGTAACCCAGTGATTTGCGCGATAACCTCAACAATTATGGGAATGTGTTTGTCCATCCATATGTCCCCTCCATGTGTGAATGATAACAGTTGCTTGACGTGGGCTGTTGCATACTGACCTCTGCCAAAATGTGGTAGGGTTAGTAGACCTAAGATTCTTGTTTTCTCTAGCCTAGTTTCCCACTGGTATGGTTGTTTAATCGCTTCTCCAGCCAAGTTGTGCTTATGGTCTCTATAAAGACCCTATGCACAAGTTCCGGGAACTTGGTTTCATCTGATACGTCATGGTCTGAATATTTGATCTTCCCGACGTGGCCCAATAGGTCCGATCCTACCTATACTCCATATGGTACGCGTGGTAAAACAATTTTTGCTACAGGTTTCTTGCGGGGTGAGCTCGGTATCTGTACATTGTCTTCCTACTGCGGTGGATGGTTCGAAGGTCCAACAACTTTTGGTTGCTCCCTTATCAGCCATTATGTTCAAGCCGAGGCATCTTTAGCGATCTCCCTTGCTGGTTGTCCTAAGATGGTCGTTTGAGACCCATCTAGCTCAACTACAGCTTCCAGATTTTGTGTCGTTTCATTAAATTCTAGGGCTTATTTGGTGCTTTGTGGTTGCACTTCCTTTTGGGTTTCCACTTCCTCATTCCGAGGCTCCTGTGCCGCTACTGGCGTATCCACTTTCACGGCCTCTCCTTGTGGTTGTTGAATTTCTTCCACTATCGATGTATAATTCACCGGTATCATCTCCGAGGATGGGATTTTGTCGATATCGACAATCTCCAACTGTTGTTGTTCATTTTCTTCCAATGGTCCTCGTGACCTAGTTTGAACCCTAGTAGATCTGGTAGTCTGGCTTGCTTCTTTTGTCTTCGGTGGTGCCATAGTGGTGACTGTTGAACGTTTTTTGAGTTCGACAAACTTCTGTGAGCACTGTAGTCTCACTCTGTGCGTGTTGGCTGCTATTAATCTCTCTATGTTCTCCTTTCACGAATAGACTAGTTGCTCTCGTGCTCATGTGTTGTATGGTCTTGTCCTAAAGCTTATCGAGGACGATTCCTTCATTATGTGTTTACTGCACCATAATTGTGGGTTCAATGTATCTATAGAGGTTTCATACTTTCCATTACGCTTGCTTTGTCATCTCCAGTTGGCTCGATTAATGTGATGTCCCATCGGTCCTTATCGTTCTTTAATTCCGCCTAGTATTGTCCTATCATACTACTTTTGGCTTATTTTCCTTTTCCCTCTTGTTTTTTTCTTTTTCATATAACCATTGCCCTTGCCTTTGTCGAATTCATGTTGCTTACTTCGTGTGGCCACTATTTTTTTTATTTATTTTTACTGCGTGGTGGGTGGTCGACTGTCCTTATACAACTTCAGTCGGCTCCCATTGATCAGTCCTCTGAGTTCTGTGCCTACTAAATCTCTTAGTTGTACAACTCCTTCATCTGTGACAGATTTTACTTCGTATGGTCCTAACCAATTCATTCTACGCTTTCCTGGGTGCTGAAGAAATTTGTTGTCATACATCAGTACTAGATCTCCTTCCTTGAACATTTTCCTCTTGATGTGTCGATCGTGCCAAGCTTTGTCTCTTCCTTTCTGCACTTGTTGATGGAATCCTACCAAGATTCGGTCTTCCTCCATGGTCAATAGTTGATTCAGTCTCTCCTGTACTGTGCCTCATTCTATCATTTGTGTGATAGCTACTATGCGCAAGCTAGGTACTAAAAATTATAATGGAACTACTGCTTCTTAGCCATAAACCAGTTTGAATGGTGTGTTCCCTGACAGCTTTTTCCATGTAGTCCTATATGCCCATAATACTGTTGTTATTTTGAGGTCCCATTCGTCTCTGTTGATGTTACAAATCTTTGTCAGTGCGTTCTCCAAGATTTTGTTGAAGGCTTCCACTGTGTCATTCGCCTATGGGTGATACGATGTGCTCTTTTGGTGATGGACTTCAAACTCTTCATTCATTGCGCAGATGGTGTTATTTATGAAGTGCATGCCTTGGTCACTCATCAAGACTCTTAGGTACCCAAATCTCATGATTACTTTTTCAAACAAAAAGTGCGTTGTTGTCTCTGCGCTGCAATATTTTACTGGTGCAACTTCCACCCATCTTGTTAGATATTCCATCACTGCAATAATGTATCTTTCCCCTGTCCTTTTGGCTAGTGGGTTAATTGGGCCCACAAAGTCTATTGCCCATTTGTTGAATGCATGTAATGTTACTTGTGGTCATAGTGGAATCTTGTCTCTTCTATTGGGTTTTCCTACCCTTTGATAGACATCGCATATTTGACAGTACTCCTTCGAGTCTCTGTGAATCGTTGGCCACCATAGTCCTGCACGTAATACCTTCTGTGTGGTATATTTCCCTACGTAATGCCCCCCTGTGATTCCCTTGTGGAATTTTGTTAAAATTCTTGGTCTTTCATGCTCTAATACGTATCTTTGCAAAATGCTATATGTGCCCATTATATATAAGTGTCCTGCAATAAGTTGATAGTCGGTCGCACGGACTACTAGATTCTTCTTCTGTGCAGTGGTATATTCTTGTGGTGCAGTACCTGCAGTCAAGTACTAAATGAAATATTCGCAGTATTCATCAACAATATGTACTGAGAATAACTGTGCATTTGGAAAGTTGTCTTCTACATTCGTAGGTTCTTCTCCATTTGTGACCCTTGATAGGTGGTCAGGTTCTGCATTCAATTTTCTTGGTTTAACTATTACTTCAAAGTCAAATTCTTGAAATAACATGAACCATTGATAGATTCTACCCCGCAACACTAGCTTGTTAACTAGGTATTTCAAGGTTGAGTGGTCTATGAACATCTTAAAGTGTTTTCCTAATCAGTAATGTCGAAACTTCTGCAGTGCATAGACCATGGCTAGGCCTTCACTTTCTATCGTTATATAATTATGTTTCGAGTCTGATAAATTTCTTCTTGCAAATGCTATCAGGCGATCCAAGTCTCCCGCTCCTAGCTGCACTAAGATAGCTCCAAGTGTTATCGTTGATGCATCTACGTGCACATGGAATGTATTTTCCCAGTATGGAAATACTAATATCGATGTGGTAACCATCTTTTCCTTCAAAATATCCAGACCATGTTGACACTCATCATTCCACTGAAACTTTGTATCCTTTCATAATAGCTTTTCCATGGGTGTTGTAATTTGTGCACAGCCTTTGATGAATTTCATGTAGTATCCAGTGTGTCCTAACGTTGCTCTTAGCTGACAGACTATTCTTGCTGCTGGAAAGTTAACAATGACTGCGATCTTTTTCGGATCGACCAATAAACCTTGTTTGCATACTATATGGCCCAATAGTATCCCAAACGGTGTTCCAAATATGCATTTCTTGATGTTCAATGATATATGGCACTGTTTGCATCTTTCTAACATCAGTCGCTTCCACATGGTTTTTCAATAGGCTATATACTATCCAATCATCCAAGTATACTTCAAGAAACTGATGGATGAATAATGGTGTGATGACCACTCTAGAAAATATTGTTGGTGTGTTCTTCAGTCCAAACGACATGATTGCGTACTAATAAGATCCCCATTCTATCGCAAACATGGTCTTCTGTCTATCTTCCTGTGCTATTTTAATCTGATGGTAGCCTGAGAATCCATCAGTGAATGAGTATGCTTCATGTCCTCCCACATTCTCTAGCACTTCATCTCTGAACGGTCTAGGGAATGGGTAATGTAGGCATGCATCGTTCAACTTCCTCAAGTCGACGCATATCCTGATTCCTCTACCCTATTTCTTGTCCTGCACTACCATCATAATTATCCATTCTGACTCCTCAACTAGTTCGATGATGTCGACTTTGAGCATCTTGTCGATATCCTCTTTAAATTTATGTTTATATATGGGGTTCATTCTATAGGGTCATTTTTTGATAGGTCTCACATCAGTTCTAAGTGGTATCTTCATTTCCCCTAGTTCTCCGGCTATGCCCTTCATCTCTGTAAATGTTGTAGGAAAGAGGTCACTGTATTCGTGTAGCAACTCTATGATGCTTTCTATTGTTTTCGCATCCTAGTAATCCCCAATGTTGGCCATTTTGGGCTACTCCGCTATCCCGATGTTAACTTTCTTTACCTTGATTGGCGCGAAAATGACTTCTGATTCTATGGGTGGTCCTTCCACATCTCTTTCTTCTTTTGCTTCTTCGATCTGAATATCGCGTGGATCATCTTCATCCGGTGCTTCTTCCTGTACATGGTAACATGACAACAGTTCCTTGACCATCTTCTTATTCCACTGTTTCTCTTATGTGATAAATTCTATTTCTGGTTCTTTGATGTATATCACTCCTCTGATCCATTTAAGGGTTGCGTCTATGTTGGGGTTTGCATGTTCGATTGAGAAAGTGATTGTGAAGTTTTGTTGTAATGTCCTCCATGTTGTAGTTCCTTTGTGGAATTCCTGGTCCGTGTACCAATTCGTTGGTATGCCTTCGAGAGTATGTATGAAGTGATGAGGCCATTCCTCCCGTGGTGTCATCATCCAAAGCATTTTACACACCTTCAAGTGTTTCGTTGGTGTCCCATGTCCTTCATATTTCTGTTGTTTGTTGTTTTTTTGTTCTGCGTCGAACCTTATGCACAGTAACCGCTTACATTGATACCAGTCTTTGATTGTCTCCTTCTGTGTGCCCCACCATCTTGCGGGTGTGGCCTTTAGTGCTAAGTCTAGTTCTATAAGTCTCTGATTCTCTAAGACTTCGTCTTCATATTGTGTTAGGAATGTTTCCAGATCATTTAGTCCATGGAAACTAGGTGGTTCTCTAATTTATGTGCCTACCCACCTTACTGCGTGGTCTATCCTTGCACATCTTCTCGTGGATACTTCATGTAGCCTCTACTGCCAGTTTCCAACCTGGTGTTTGAGTCTATTGCACATGAAGTAATGCTTCACCAACTGAGTACCCCATCTGTAGTTGGGTTTATGTAATCCTCATCGCGTGCCATTGTTCTGTACAACTGGCCAATTTCCTCTAAGTTCAGACAAGTGGGTTCTACGAACCTCTCCCCTTCTGATGGATCTAATGGCGCTATGACCCTATATTCTCTAGATTCAAATGTCATTTTACTGGTTTTCAAATTGATTATGGCCTAGTTTTCAAATGCCCAATCCAGACCAAGCAATGCTATTTAAGGTGTTATGTCATCTACTATTTCAATGACTTCAAAGTCTACTTTCGTGCACACTCCATCAAGATCTATTGTCACTCCTTTCAGTCTACCTATTGGTAGGACTCTATGCTGGTTTTCTAGTTTCAATTGGACATTTGAGTATCCCAGTGTTGTCTCTCCCATGCATTTCCATGTCTTATTTGGTAATACATTCACTTTGGATCCTAGATCTAGTATACTGTCTCCCATGTTGAAATCCCCAATGTTAGCATTCAGTATAAATTCCCTACTTGTTCTTATTCTTGGGTGTAGGTGGTTAACGATTTTTGGTTCTGGATTTTCGTCTGTCTCACTGCTACATTTCTATAGTATGTTTTGCAGTATTTTCACTGATGAAGGATCACTTAATACTTTCACGCATAATTTCAAAAAACCTTTGATTGTGCTTACTTGTCCGATGGGCTGCATTCTGTTGGTATGATCGAGTGATGGTCACATCTCATATTATGGGGCTTCCTTGCTTTGTTGTGTAGTTGAAGTTGATGTTGTGCCATCCTTCTGAAATTCTTGTGTGGCTTCTTTAAATATCTCCTTTTCCTTTTGCGTGTCGAACTGCTTCCTTAGGTCAGTTTTCTTCTTTACCCATTGGTTATGCGCTTGTTCATGTCGAACTGCATCATTTCCTATTTTTGTTCCTCCACGAGTGACTATGTTGATGTTTCATCCGTCATCCCTTACTTCAGCTGAAATCCACTGGACATTCTGATTGTTTTGGTTCCTCTTTTCTTGAATATTTACTAGTAGTGTTGGGAATTCCTCTGTATCGTGGTCCGATGCGTGACAATACATACAAGTTATTGGTGGAAGTGGACATTCCCATGAATAATGTCCTAGTTGCTGAAAATTGTGACACATGACTGGCCCTCTACCTCGTCCAAAACCTGCTCTCACACATCCTCCTCTTCGGTAAATTGCTCGATCACCTCTCGACGCGTTATACTGTGGTGCCTCATTATACTGCGTGGTATTGTACTGGGGTTTTTCTGGGTTGTACTGCGGCTGCGCATTATTGTATGGTTGTTGCACAGTGTTATGCTGCTGCTACGCAGTGTTATATGGAGCTGGGGCCTGATTGAACTGTGGTGTTGCTTTCCCAGTCATCATTTAGACCTATACCCTATATGCATCTGATGTTCTTTCTCGCATTATCTCCATAGTTCTAAAATATTTATCGTCGTGGCCCACAGATTTGCAAAAGGTGCAGTATGAACTCTTTGGGACTATTTGGTATTTTTGCATCATTGTGCAGTGGTAATGATCGTGACCCGATTTCTTGCATATTTCACACCATATCCCTCCCATTGGTAATGGGTTTGGCATGCTTGCTTCCATATACTGCGCGAATGTTGGGCACTTGTTCTTGCGGTGTCCTTTTGTCCTGCATGTGGTGCACCAAACGACTTATCGTTTGTCTTTGTTCTTGTTCTGGTTCAGCTGAAATGTTAGATTCTTCAAATCCTCCTTCAGTTCTTCGATAGTTGGGTCTGTTTGCTGGTACTGATTCTCTTTGAGTTGCAAGGTTTCCTGCAAATCCTCTGCTTGCGTTTGAAACTTTTTTCGTCGTAAAGAATATTTTAAATGTGGTAGTAGTGAGTTGAAAAACAAGTGTCAATGTTGCATATCAGTCATAAGGTATTTGAGCTTTCCGTTCAATTGCTTTAATCTTTGATCAATCTCCCATACAAATTCTTCTGGTTTCTGTCTAATTTTGATCATCTCGTTCATATACCGATCCTTTCATCTCGGCTTCTGGAACTCATTAATCAGTAACTTCTTAATGTCGGCTAGTTTCCTTGTCATTCCCGGGGCACTGTTTATGTCTAGACTCATGTACCAATCTAGTGCGTGACCTCTTAGCGTAATTCCTAGTTGCGTGAATTTGGTATCTTCATCAATGATCTATTTTGCTTCCCAGATCTTTGCACAGATAAACAAATGATTCTCAGGGTCTTCTGTTGCTTCTCCTCGAAATTCTGGTAATTAGATAGTGGGATCGTGTCCTGCCATTCGATATACTGAACAAATACCTACTCCACGCATTGTATATACTTGACTAGTGTTTCCTGAATTGACTCCCCCAGTTGTTGCTCCTTGTGTAGATGTGCTTACTATTGTCAGACTTCCTCTGAACTTTGGTTGTCTACACCACGGTGTTCTCTTTGGTGTATTAGTCGCACATGGGTTTATGGGTTCCACACTAACATTAATATGGATAGGATGGTTGCCTTCTCCTCACATTCCTGGACCTCTCATTTTCCTCTCATATGTTGTGTGCAAGATTTCCTCAATCTGTTCCACCGCCCGGAGACCCTCTACCACTTCCTCATCTCTAGCCAAGCCCTCCCTCGTGGCTACAACTCTCTTCTTGGTATTCACCTTATATTGGTAGGGTACTCCACTACGCGTCTTTCTTGATGATGCCAATATCCACTTCATATGGTCATCATCCATCATGATCTGGTCCAAGGGTTCCTCCTCCTTCTTGCCTTTATCTCTACTTCCTTCCATTTATCCCCTCTCTTTCAGTGCTTCCCCCCTTCCCCCCATGCATGCAAGGAAGTTTAGCTGCTTGATTCCACTGTCATTACACCTTTTTTATATAACAATATCTTAATAGAAGTATACAATTATCGAATGTACCTTCCTTGAGGTCCTCGTAGAAATTCTTGCTTTGCTGTGCTGTATGACTTCGCTGTGTCAACTGCAAACTCTGTTATGAACCCTGCAACAATACTGTCAAGCCAAAAGTCTAGTGCACGGGTGAATTTATTGTACCCCTGTTGTAACTGCTCAATCTGTATTGGAGTCCAATCTAGCTATTGAATCTGGTTTGTCGCGTGGTTATCCTTCAACCTGAGTATCCACTCCTGTAGTAGAAGCGGAAAATCACATAAAAATACTTCGTGTAAATCAGTAAACACGTATTTGTTCAGATATTTTTGATCTGTGATTCTAGGTTTTCTATTGTCTTTCTGTGCAAAATCTAGCTCTTTGGTTCTCAACCAACCTTCAATTTCTTCTTTTATTGGGTTCCACGGTGTCAACATTCCCTTTTAGTGGCTCATTGTTCTCTTCTTTTCTTCGTTCTCTTCTTGCTCATTCTATCTCACCTACTTAGTCCTCTCTTGTTCCTACCAACATGGTGATAGAACCATTTGTTGGTTATTTATTCTTCCTTGTCTACCTTCTGAGTTATTGACTTAGGGTTCATGTCTTTTCGGGTTTCCAACAAAGCCTCTAAAACTATCGGCCCTCCTGGTGAACCAAAAGGAAACACAATGCACAGAATACGCTACGCATTCTCACCCAAGATAGCTTTAAATGGGTGGTTGTAAGACTCAAGTGTTTACAACCTAGGACTCAGTATGATCTAGGGGTTTATTATCCAAAGCCATCTACTATAAACTGTGACTGTTATCATACTAATATTCATGATTATGCACTGTCTTCACAGTTTATTCCCTTAACACGCCACCGTATTTCATAAAAATATAATAAATCATTCATTAAGCACAACAATTAACTGCTGAAATAAAGTAAATACATACATGCATTCATCATATTACATAGGTATTACCATGGTTCACCCCCTCTTGGGATATGTCCACAAATATTTGGCTCTTGGCTCTTCTATTATGGTAGTTTTTCATCTCCAGTGCCACGCTCTTACAATTCCCTTTAGATGGGTAAGATCTACATGAGGTGAACTAGATCGTACCAGGCTCCATAGCCTGTGATCTAATCCTAAAATATTCCTTCTCTCCTCTGTTCTAGCTCAACAACTTACAAAATAGTTCACACCAATATTGCATATCGCATCAGCTCGTACATATCTGATATGAGCAATACAAAAGGGAACTAATCATGAACCAACAACCTTATGCAGCAAAACCGGCTCACTATTATACCTATGTATCTATATTTATATCTATTAAGCTCTTCAACCATTTACAATGTATTACAAAAACCCTAACCCTACCGATGTTAGGTCTTCCTCCCATACGCGTGTGTTGTTCTTCCTTTCAACTATCGCTTTCCTTGTGCATTCTTTCTTGCATGTGCACATGTTGTGTTTCCCTCCAGCTGTTACTTCCATTTATGCACGCTTTCTTTCCCCACGATCATCCTTCTTTCCAGTTCGGCCTACTGCCAACACTCATTTTTTCATTGTTTATTGACTCTGCAACTATTGGATGATAATTCTACATTTTTAATTTACTCTACAACTATTGTATGGTAATTCTACATGGATATAACACTTGCATTTTATGGTTTAAAAGGATTAAATTTCTCTATTATTGATTCACCCCCCCCCCTCTCAGTAATCCAACAAATGGTATCAGAGAAGGTTCCTTCAGAAATCAGTTTAACCACTGAAAGGCAGATCATGGAGAGAAACAACATGTATAAAAACAAAATACCACAGTTTTATGGACATAAGTATGCATGTTGGAGCAGAAGGATTAAAACATATATACAAGCACAGGGATTCGAAATTTGACAATCAGTCATAGATGGATACAAAGAACCAACAGTTCCGCCAACAAGTGAAAAAACAATCAAACTCATTCAAAACAATTACAAATCCACAAATGCACTTCTGAATGGTCTTGGTGAATCGGTATATACAAACATTGTACATTGTAAATTCACTAAAAATATTTTGGACAAAATTCAAAATATTTATGAAGGATATTCAAAAGTCAAAGAAGCAAAGCTTCAAACTTACAGAGGTCAATTCAAACAACTAAAGATGAAGGAAGATGAGAGTATTGCAGTTTAGTTCTTACAAGTCGATGAAACAGTGAATGCAATCATAGGATTGGGAGAAGAAATTGAAGAATCTGTAATTGTTCAAAAGGTACTAAGAATCTCTTCATATGAGATTTGATCCTAAGATATCAACAGTAGAAGAAAGAGTAGATCTAGAATCAATAAGCATGGACGAACTACATGGAATCTTCACAACATATGAAATGAGAAATGAACATGAAAATCTAGATATAAAAGAAGCATCTTTCAAGCATTCCAAAGGTCAAAGCAAAAGGGAAATCAAAAGGAACATAGCAACAACAATGACTTCTCAGAAGATGATGAAGAAGAAGCGGGCAACTTTGTTAGAAGATTGAACAAGGGAACCAACGATAGATATAAAGGTAAGCTTCCATTGATTTGTTTTAATTGTGATGGTATTGGTCATTTTGCTAACAAATGTCCTCATGTAATAAAAATAAGAGGAATGATGAAGATTAATCAAATAGATAACAAACATATAAAGACAAAAGAACCAAAAAGAAAGATTTCAAGAAAAGCTTATGCACCAAAGAAGACATCTTCTCATCATATGAAGATGGAGTCAGTGACAGTGACACAAAAAGAGTTCTATTCATGGCAATAGAAGAATCTGATAAAGAAGACATAGAAGAAAAATATGAAGAGGAAGAAGTTGACTACCGAGAAGAATTGTTGAGTGCCATAGAAGTTATAAGAAGAGAAAAGAAGAAAAAAAAGAAGCTACAAGAAGAACTAGACAAGAAAGAAGACACTTAGGAACTAGAACAAATTATTATGAAATTGAAGGTTCAAATAGAAGAAGATAAAAGAATTGAAGAAGCACTCAAAGAATAGTTAGAAGAAAGAGACATGATCATTGGAAATTTGGAAGCAAAGATTGTCACATTAAGAAAGGATCTTCAAAAGAAAAATATGTCGAACAACTCAAAAGTTCTGGATGACATTATCATCAGTCAAAATCTTTATCATGACAAGTCCAGACTTGGATACAATCAGATGGAAAATGGATCAAGCTCCAAAACAACAAAACAATAAACATACCCAAAAAGCTATGAAGAAACAATCAAAAGAGATAGGAATATCTACAAGGAAGATTACAGAGACACTCCTCCACCGATAAGATTCAGACTTCATAATCAACGACCAAAATAAACAAATAGGCCTTAGGAACAAGAAGGATTCATAAGAGTAACTCCTTTTAGAAGATATTTAACTCCCAGGTATCAAACTATCTTTTTTGGTTTATGTTATGCATGCAATAGTTTTGGACATAAATCTATAAATTGCATATCTAATAGCAAGAACATAAACAACTTTGAAAGTCATACACAAAATGGCTATCCAAGAAGGCATAGCGAAACACAATGAAGAAGCTACAATAGGTTTGAATCATTGAGCATTGAAGTGGAATGATACAAGTGCAACAACTTTGGACACATGGCCAAATATTGTAGAATGACAGTTCCTCCTAGAGAACCACAACAGAACAACAACAGTGACAAACATGAACCTCGAAAGATAACATGGATAAGAAATCAGAATCGTTATAACAATGGAGAATGCACACTCGCTCTACAAGATAAGAAGAATAAACATGGTTGGTATGTTGACAATGGTTTTTCAAAACACATGACAAGTGATAAACGTAGGTTTCTTACAATAAGAAATGAAAGATATGGATCGGTCTCCTTTGGAAATGATGATTCAACTAAAATCATTGGAAAAGGCACAATCATAATTGGAAACAAGAATACCAAGGAGGAAAATGTTCTACTAGTATAAGATATGAAACATAATCTTCTAAGTGTGAGTCAAATGTGTGACCAAGGTCACAAAATTACTTTCGATTCACAAAAGTGTGAGATAAGAAAAGAAGGTTTAGGAAAATTGATTGCAATAGCTGCAAGAAATTCAAGCAACATATATGTACTAAGTGAAATTGGAAATGAAAAGTGTTGTCTAGGAAAGGAAGATGAAGGTTGGCTATGGCACAGAAGAATGGGTCACATACACTTTGATAACCTTGTAGCATTGTCAACAAGGAAAGCAAACAAAGACCAAGTTCAAATCAAAGGAATATTCAATGACAAGACCATTGGAAATTGAGCATATTGGTATAGTTGGACCAACTAAAACAAAGGGTTTAAAAGGTGAGAAATACTTTATGTTATTAGTTGATGATTATACAAGAATGACTGTAGTTTTATTTCTCAGGAATAAGTCAGGAGCTTTTGAAAACTTCAAGGTCTATAAGAAAGTAGTTGAAAATGAAATGGATTCAAAAATAAAATGTTTGAGATCTAATAATGGAGGAGAGTTCACTTCAAAGGAATTTATGGACTGTTGCGGCAGTCATGGAATAAAAAGAAAATTCTTCGTTGCTAGTACACCTCAACATAATGGATTTGTTGAAAGAAAGAATAGGACAGTACAAGAAATGGCTCGAACAATGCTAATGGATTCCAAATTGACAGGTATTTTTTGGACAGATGCAGTGCATATATTATTTCACATTTAAAACAGAGTAATGCTCAAAAACAACACTGAAAAAACTCCCTACAAGATATGGAAAGGAAGACCAACAAATGTGAAGCACTTCAGAGTATTTGGAAGCAAATGCTACATCAAAAGAGAAGATGGCAGAATGGTAAAGTTTGACTCTCATGTGGAAAAAGGATTACTTCTTGGTTACTCAAGTACAAGGAAAACATACAAGTGTTACAATATGAGGTTGAACAAAGTTGTGGAAAGCATCAATGTAACAATTGATGAAACAGGTGGACGAGAATTAAAGGAAGAAGAAAATGAATCAATGGAACAACTTTACGAAAAAGAAGCAGAAGATGAAAAAGAAGTAGAAGGGGAAGATGAAGAGGATCAGACATAAGTAGAAGAGAAAGTTCAGCAAGTGCCTCTAAAGAAACCTAGAAAATGAGTACAGAAGCATCATCCTTCAGATCAGATTATTGGAAACAAAGATGCAGGAGTTGAGACTAGAAGAAGAATTTGTTCACTAGAAAAAATGCACCTAACACTCTTATCTATGATTGAACCAAACAATTTTGAAGAGGCCGGCAAGGATGAATTCTAGAATAAGGCCATGGATGAAGAATTGGATAAAATAAAGAAGAATGACACTTGGGAATTGGTTCCAAGACCAAAGAATAAGAATGAGATTGTCACAAAGTGGGTTTTCATAAATAAATTGAATGAATATGGATATGTTACAAGGAACAAAGCTATATTGGTATGTAAATGATATGCACAAGTTGAAGGAATCGACTTTGAAGAGACATTTTCCCTAGTTTCCAGAATGGAAGCAATATGATTGATTTTAGCTTATGCATGTTTCAAGAATATTAAAATGTATCAGATGGATGTGAAATCAACTTTTCTAAATGGGGAACTTGAAGAAGAAGTCTACATTAAAAAACCAGAAGGATTTCAGTTTTCATAGAACGTAGATTATGTGTGTAAATTAAAGAAGGCCTTGTATTATGGTCTAAAACAGGCTCCTAGAGCATGGTACTCTAGACTGGATAAATATTTATAGCAGGAAGGGTTCAGTAAAGGAAGTGAAGACAACAATCTCTACATCAAGGTAACTCAAGATAGTATTTTATTAATTGAAGTTTATGTTGATGATATTATTTTTGGAAGTAATGATGACAGGTTAAGATGGAAATTTGCAAAGGATATGTAGAATGAATTTGAAATGTCAGTGCTTGGAGAACTATCCTTTTTTTTGGGTCTTCAGATATGTTAAAGCAACCAATGAATTTTTATTTCTCAAACTAAGTATATCATATAAATTCTAAAGAAGTTTGTAATGGAAGATTGCAAACCAGTTACCACTCCTATGCAAACCAGTTGTAAGTTGAGCAAAGATGATGATTCAAAGTCTATAGACCAAAGGAAATACAGGTCAATGATTGGTAGCTTACTATATGTGACAGCATCCAGACTAGATGTAATGCAGGAAGTTGGACATGTGGCACAATTTCAAGCAGCACCAAAGGAATCACATGTCTTAGCAGTGAAAAGGATTTTATGATATCTCAAAGGAATAAAAGAGTTTGGATTATGGTATCCAAAAGGAAAGGATATATCAATTATTGCCTACACAGATGCAGATTGGGAAAGTTGCATTGATGACTGATGAAGTAGCAGTGGAGCAACGTTCTACTTGGGTGAGTGTTTAGTATCTTAGATAAGCAAGAAACAATCATTAGTACCCTTATCTATAGTCGAAGCAGAATATATTGCAACAACAGGATGTTGTACATAGGTTCTATGGATGAAAAAAACTTTGATAGATATACAGGTTGATTATGATGAGCCCATTCCAATCTATTGTGATCATACAAGCGCCATCAATATCTTAAAGAACCCGATGATGCACTCCAAGACAAAGCACATTCCAATCAAGTATTACTTTCTACAGGAATAGGTTGTAGAGAATAACATCAAAGTTGAATATTTGGGCACAAAAGAACAAGTGGCAGACATATTTACAAAATTGCTTCCAAGGGAAGCCTTTGAGTATCTTCATCAAAGACTTGGAGTAATTTCTACTCCAAAATGAATGTTTTTGAATGCTTATATTATATGTCTTAGTTTTACACAAGGAAGCACCATAAAGAGGATAGTTTAGGTTGGGAGATCAATTTCAAGAAGAGTTCAGTCAAGGGGAGCAGCCTTGGATGGAAAGGTACCTTTTTCATTGATGACAAAGGGGGAGAGATTAATAAGATGCAAAGGTAAATTCTTGGAGAAAGAGCATAGAGGCATGGTTCCAGGGGGAGCATGAGTGATATGAATTCAATATTGCATCAGAGTGTTTCCATCAATGTCAAAGGGGGAGATTGTTGATTATTTGGGTTGGTTTTCATTGATGTCAACCCTTGAAAAAAGTCTGGTAGTGAATTCTGGTAGAACATAGGTTTGGGTAATGGACCCAAGTTTGTTTCATGTATAATGGTATGTTTTTAAATATATTTGAAGGTAATACTATTCTATATGGATAGTACATGTCATTCCATTTCCAGTGGTATGTGGAACGTCACATAACTCCTCATGGTTAGAGAGTTTTGGTCATGTGAAGTTGGAGAACCTTCACGAGTCATCTAGAAGCCCCAAAAGGTCAAAGTAGTCAAAGTGGTTGCAAAGAAGAAATTATTTAAATAATAAAGTGAAGTGATAAATGTACTATAAGTCAAAGTGGATACAAAAGAAATTATTTAAATAATAAAGTTAATGGAGAAATTACTAAGTGGACAAGTGGTTAGAAGTGGGTTAGCCCTAAAATAAGGAAAGTGGTTTAAGATGGTTAGAAGGTAACCCCTTGAGGAAGCTACATAAAAGTATAAATAAGAGGTGTTGGTACAGGGGCAGACCCAGGGTTCAAATCTATCAGCACACCAATAATCCCTAACTACTAGCCCTTTCGGTAACACCTTCGAAGAATATGTAGTCTCACCCAAAGTAGCAATATGGGGTTGCAGGACACAAGTGTCTACAACCAAAGGAAATGCAAAGTGAATCCAAAACACAACACAAAACAATCTGGATATTCTTTACCACTCTTAGTCTTACTCCGCAAGTTATATCTCAGATCTAACACAATGATGCAATAAAAATATATCAGATAACAAAGAACACAACATCAATCACATAGAACATCAAGATATACGTGGTTCACCCTCTCCCTAGGGATGCGTCCACAGAACTATGTTTCTTGATATATTAAATGGAAACATATAGTTCTATATGCACACTTAGTTTGCAGATCTCTCTCTCTTTCTCTTCTTCTCTCCCCTCCCTGTGCACCCAGTTGCAGGTTTGATCTTCGCACCCAACTGAATATCTTACAATACAAGAATACTCTCACAACACAATACTTCTCTCATGCAACAACAATAATCAATCAACATCAACAACACAAAACAACTTCGAACGACCCTTCCCAGGTCTTCTAGACCTTTATTTATACATTACATAGAAAAAGCCTAGGTGTCAAAACCCTATATCCAAAACCCTAGGTGCCTAAAGCCTAGGTCAACCTGATTCGTGCTTTAAGGGATTTGCCAGCCTGTCTTTCCTTCTTTTCTACAAGGTGCTCCAACACACTTGTTGATGGATTTTTCTGCTTGTTGAGTTTTCCCCAATCCATATTCTTTGTTGATCTATATTTCTTGTTATTCTCTCACATCGAATAGCTTTTCCTTTACTCCATTCATTCTTTTCTTCTTCTGTGACTACTTCGACCCATTCTCATTTTATGTGCCTCCTGTGCTCTTTGTACTTCATATTTTTTCTTCCTTCATATTTTCTTTATTCCTTGATCCATAACCAAGGGCAAAAGGCCCCTAACACTCACCTGTGACTCGTCCTAAGTCACTGTAGGGTTGAACCTTCGGT
Organism: Picea glauca; assembly: GCA_000966675.3. Lineage (NCBI taxonomy): Eukaryota > Viridiplantae > Streptophyta > Pinopsida > Pinales > Pinaceae > Picea > Picea glauca. The sequence continues at coordinate 973,751 of JZKD02S1673081.1, forward strand.
ATCACTTGGACTGCAGGTTGCATGGAGTAGCCTATGATTTTTGTTTTGTCCCTCCCTGTTGTTTCTAGACTTTATTTTCTGTGTCTAGTACCTAGTTTCAACTGCACCTGGTACCTAGACCCTTCTTCCTTTGTTTTTAATGAGAGCTGCGAGGCAGCTGGTTGTCATAGTACAGTTTCAACCAGCTCCCATTGACTAAACCTTCCTTCCATTCTCCATTCAGAGTCTTCAACTGTGCATATCCTCCTTCTGTAACATAGGTAACCTAATATGACCCAAGCCAATGTGTCTTGAACTTCCTTGGATGCTTCATGAACTTGTTGTCATATACCAATACTAGATCTCCTTGCTTAAATTATTTCTTCTTGACATGTCTATCATGGTAGGCCTTTTATCATTCTTTCTGTACCTGCTGATGAAATCCTGCAATAAACCTGTCTTCCTCTAGTTCTACCAACTGCACAAGCCTGTCTTGAACAGTGCCAGTGTCATCCATATCTATAAATGTTGCAATACTTATGCTAGGAACTAAATATTCCATAGGTACCACTACTTCCAGGCCATAAACTAACTTGAAGGGGGTCTGCATTGTCAGCTTCTTGCAAGTGGTTCGATAATCCCATAACATGGTCGACACTCTCAAATACTAATCATCTCTGTTCACACTGCAAATCTTCATCAGCGCTGTCTCCAAGATCCTATTGAAAGCTTCAACTGAACCATTCACTTGTGAGTGGTATGGTGTGCTCTTCTAATGATGAACTTCAAATTCCTGAGTCAAGGCTTCAATGGTATTATTAATAAAATGTGTACCTTGATCGCTTATAAGGATCTTTGGACATCCAAATCGGGTTATGATATCATCAAATATGAATTGATCAACTGTAGTTACACTACAGTCCTTAATTGCTCTTGCTTCTTCCCATCTGGTTAAATACTCTATCGCAATGATGATGTATCGAGCTCCTGTGCGCTTTCCTAGTGGGTTAATAGGTCCCACAAAATCAATGGCCTATTTCTCAAATGCCTGTAAAGTTAGTTGAGGTGCTAAAGGCATCTCATCTCTTCTGGAAGGTTTCCCAACTCTTTGGCATACATTGCAATATCTGTGGTATTCTTTAGCATCTTTGTTTAAAGTGGGCCACAATAGGCCAGCTCTAAGAACCTTCTTCGTTGGTTCTTTCCTTGCATAATGTCCTCCTGCGATGCCTTCATGTGCTTCTGCCAGAATCAATGGTCTTTCTGCCTCCATAATGCATCTCCTCAAAATCTCATCTCGTCCTGATCCAGGGGATCAAATTTTGATCAAAATTCAAAGTGCTCAGAATCCCTTCAAATCGAACGAGAGTGTAGGCCTCGTCATCATGAACCCAAAACAACTCGTTTGGGTTCAAATAGACGTCGGATGAGAGAGGTATCACATTTTGTGCAAATCGACAAACATGCAAAAAAAATTGTGCTGACTATATAGTCCATACAGTCCGTACGGATGCTGACGTGGCAGGACCGTACAACATGTGGCAGGGCCATACGACATGTGGCTGGTGTTGGTTGGCAGTGGTGTGGACAAGTTGGCGTATGACACATGGCAATGGTGGCAAATGGAATGATGACACGTGGCCCAATCAATGTCCGCCACGTGTCACCCTGGTGTTGGTTTAAAATTTATGTTGTTGGTAGGATTCGACCTCGCGACCTCTGGGCAAGGGTAACGCTTTGGGAAGGGATGCCCAACTGGCACGCCATCGTATGTTTCTTATTATATATATGGCAAAGAATTTATATGAATTGATATAGTTTTGATATGGGGAATGGTCCGAGGCCGAGGCTTAGCCCCGATCCCTGGTCTTATGTGTATACAATGTGACCACGACGCGTGCCTTTCTGATCATTACCATATGTCATTTAAACTTAGCCCCTTTTATTTATTGCGCACGTTCATATGGTGGCCATGTGCCCACGGTCCTAGGTAGTTAGGGGCTAGGCGCGTAACCATCCTATAGTTTGCACTGTTGTGCGGTTGTGCCCGGTGCTAGATTTTCACACATATATGAAGGTGGGGGCTAGGTTGAGGAGAAAGAGGTGCATTTTGGCGATCCAGAGACAACAAGTTTGAAGGGAAACTTCCAGGAAGCCTATCTTCTTCAATTTTTGGCCAAATGAGGTGCTGAAAAAGCCCAGCTAGGGGTTTTTGGACATTCTGAAGCCATTGGAAGAAATGATGAAACTCTTGATGGAAGAAAGGAATACAAGGTTGCAAGGTGAAGAATCCAACCCTTCAAAACACAAGGGAGACAGTGGTGATAAAACTCCAAATGGAAATGGAGGGAATGATGCTTCTCCACCACCCTCACCTCCATCTTCTTCTTCTTCTTTTTCCACCAGTTCAAGACCTCTTCCAAATTCTCCAAAAGGACATGGTAAAACTCCTTCACAAATTCTTTTGTTAAATCTTGATATTAAATTCGAATTGCCAATGTACAATGGAGAGGTAAATGATGAGAAATTAGATAATTGGATTCGTCAGATTGAGGTGTATTGTAGGATACAAAAAATTCAAGATGATGAAACTAAGATTCAGCTTGCTTCCTTAATATTGGATAGTGCAGCACTCATTTGGTGGGAAGCCAAGACTCAAGAGGACATGAAGAAACATGATAAAATTTTAACCTCTTGGAATGATTTTATTGTTGCAATTAAAAAACAATTTTACCCATTGGCATATATGCAAAAAGCTACTATGGTTTGGCAAAATTTTAGACAAGCTAAAGGACAAAATGTGCAAAGCTTTACTCAAGAATTTAGGAGAAGAGCTTTGGTTTTGGGAGTAGATTTGTCTTCTCAAGAAACTTTACTCAAA
>JZKD02S1673081.1:980576-994106 GCA_000966675.3 Picea glauca
GAAAAGAGTCAAGCCAAGTACAAGACAAGACATGACAAGCATCGTGTTGATCACAGTTTCCAAGTTGGAGATGAAGTTTGGATTTACATTAGTAAGGAGAGGCTTAAAGGAGAAGTTAAAAAACTGAAACCAATTTGATATGGTCCTTTCAATATTCTTGACAAGATTGGTAATAATGCCTTCCGTTTAGATTTGCCTCCTTATATGCAAATGTATGAAGTTGTTAATGTTGAGAATTTTAAATTGTATGAGCCTCCTTTGATTGATGATCAAGGAGAACACATTTAGATTCCTTCTATATATGATTTCTCCCCAGAATATCTTACAGAACTGCATGAAGACACAATCCTTGACAGGAGAATGAGAACTTCAAAACAAGGAAATGTGGAATATCTTCGAATTGGTCTTAAAGGCACAAATCCAAGCAAAGCCAAGTGGATTGAGGTTGGAAAGGTGAGGGAACTATACCCTCATCTTCAGATAGACTCAAAATAGTCTTTTGGAGGTCCAAAAGCTTTCCAATGGGGAGGTGTGATCCAGGGGATCAAATTTTTCTCAAAATTCAAAGTGCTCGGAATCACTTCAAATCAAACAGGAGCATAGGCCACATCGTCACGAACCCAACACAACTCATTTGGGTTCAAATAGACGTCGAATGAGAGAGATATCATGTTCTTTTCAAATTGACAAACAGGCAAAAAAAATGTGATGAATGTACAGTCCGTACGGATGATGACGTGGCAGGACCATACGACACGTGGCAGAGCTGTATGACATGTGGCAGGGTCATACAACATGTGGCTGGTGTTGGTTGGCAGTCGTGTGGACAAGTTGGCATATGACACGTGGAAATGGTGGCGAATGGAATGCTGACACGTGGCCCAATCAATGGTCGTTGCGTGTCACCCTGGTGTTGGTTTAAAATTTATGTTGTTGGCAGGATTCAACCTCGCGACCTCCGAGCAGGGGTAACGCTTTGGGAAGGTCCGCCCAACTGGCACACCATCGTATGTTTCTTATTATATATATGGAAAAGAATTTATATGAATTGATATAGTTTTGATATGGGGCACGGTCCGGGGCCGAGGCTTAGCCCTGGCCCCCAGTCTTATGTGTATACAATGTGACCACGGCGCACACCTTTTCAACCGTTACCATATGTCATTTAAACTTAACCCCTTTTATGTATTGCGCACGGTCATATGGTTGCCATGTGCCCACGGTCCTAGGCGGTTAGGGGCTAGGCATGTAACCATCCTATAGTTTACATCGTTGTGTGGTTGTGCCCGGTGCTAGATTTTCACACATATATGCACGTGGGGGCTAGGTTGAGGAGAAAGAGGTGCATTTTGGCGATCCAGAGACAACAAGTTTGAAGGGGAACTTCCAGGAAGCCTATCTTCTTCAATTTTTGGCCAAATGAGGTGTCGAAAAAGACTAGCTAGAGGTTTTTGGACGTTCTGAATCCATTGGAGCCATCTATTTGGAATTTTGAGAATCGTAAAGAACATATTTTATCACTTTGAGGAAATAATACAAAAGATCCATTGGAAGCTGGACCAGGAGATGTAGCCCAAGAGAGGGGTGAACTCCTTTATCATTTGTTGTGTTATGTGTTTTCTATTCACTGATATTTGTTGTTGTTTATATGCATCTTGAATGTGTTATTTCTATAAAAGTTGTGTTTGCAAAATTGATCCATTTGCATAAGAACACTTGAATTAAAACTTGCAAATATTTTCAAGAATACAAGTCTTCATCATTTTTAGATCAGGTCCCATCTTATATAGTTGTCAAGCTATAAGTGAAAAATATGCAGTGCGAACTACCAGTTGTTTTTTCTGAATGATTGTATACTCGCGGGGTACCATTCCTATAGATAGGTACTAGACTATCTCAGTGAAGTGATCATCAACTTTTCTAATGGCCAATAGTTGTGTATTTGGTAGTGTATCCTCCAAACTGGTAAGTTCCTCTCCATGTTCTAACCTAGACAAGTGGTCAGTTCCCTTGTTCATTCTCCTCGGCTTAACCACAATCTCAAAATCATATTCCTGGAATAACAGTAGACATCTGCATATTATTCCCCCCAACATTGGCTTGTTGATTAAGTATTTCAATGCAGAATGATCAATGAACATCTTAAAATGTCCTCCCAACAAGTAGTGTCTAAACTTCTGTAGTGCGTAGACCATAGCTAAACCTTGTCTTTCAGTAGTAGTGTAATTTATCTCAGTTGTAGAGAGATTCCTACTAGCAAAGGATAGTGGGTGGTCAATATATCATGATCCTGGTTGTGCTAACACTACTCCTAATGAAATATATGAAGCATCGACATGAACATGGAATTCCTTACTCCAATCTGGGAAAACCAGAATAGGCGCAGTAACCATTTTCTTCTTTAGTGTGTCAAAGCTCTATTGAAATTCCTCTAACCATTTAAACTGACGATATTTCTTTAAAATATTTTCCATGGGTGTTGTTATCTGTGCATAGCCCTTGATAAACTTTATGTAGTATCCAGTATGTCCCAGTGCAGTGTGCAACTGTTTAACTGAAGTAGGGGGAGGTAGATCAACAATGATGGCAATCTTGGAAGGATCTACCAACAACCCCTTCTTACATACAATGTGTCCCAGTAATAATCCAAAAGGTGAAAGGAAGATGCACTTCTTTAGGTTCAGGGAAATCTAACATTTCCTTCACTTATCCAACATTAGTCTCAAACATTCAATATGATTTTTCAATAAGCTAAAAATAGTCCAATCATCAAAATATGCTTCCAAAAATTTATGTAAAAATTCCTTGAATGCTTCGACCACCACCCCAGAAAATATGGTTGGTGCATTCTTCAATCCAAAAGGAATCACAGTGTACTGGAAAGAACCCCATTCTATTGCAAATGTGGTCTTATGTCTGTCTTCCTTAGCAATCCTAATTTGGTGATAACCTGAAAATCCATCTGTGAAGGAGTAAAATTCATGTCCTCCTACATTATCTAACACTTCATCTGTAAACGGTGTAGGGAATGGATCATGTAAACATGAATCATTGAGTTTCCTTAAATCTACATAGATTATGATCTCTCCTGACTTCTTATCCTGGACCACCATAGGGCTAATCCATTCTGATTCTTCAACAGGTTCTATGATTCCTACTTCCAACATTCTGTCTAATTCAATCCTAACTTTTTTCTTATACCTAGGATTCAGTCTATAGGGTCTCTGCTTGACTGGCCTTGCATATGGTTTCAAAGGGATATTCATTTCTCCCATGGGCCCTTTAATGCCATTCATGTCTGTAAACTTAGTTGGAAACAAGTCCTAATATTCATGTAGTAATTTTGTAATCTTATCAATAGTGGCATCATCCCAATAATCTCCAATGTTGGCCAACTTAGGTGCTTGATCTATTCCAATATTAACTTTCTTGATTTTAATTGGTTGTCCAATGAAAGATAGTTCAATCCCTAGCCCTTCTATGTCTCTTTTTCCTTCGATTTCTGCGATGTTCACAATCCTAGGATCATCATATTCATCAACATTGATATTGTAACAACCCTGTAATTTCTGAAGAGGTGCAGTCCATTCATCTTCTTCTTGCTCCATCGGGAGGTTAGGTGCCTCCTCAAAGACTTTATGTATTACAACTTGTAAAGCCCGATATACTGTAGGGTACTAACTTTCAAATAAAAATGTAGCTATAAGGTTCTGAGCCATAACGTACCAATCTGAAGTGGTGAGGTGCAGTTCTGCTTGAAGATACCAGTTGATGGGTGTAGTATCCAAATTGTTAATGAACTTATGCACCCATTGTTATTTAGGAATGTTGCTATAGGAATCCTCACAACTTCGCACATGGTCCTTCGGACAGCTTTGATCTATGTATCGAACTTTGCACCCTTCGACTTGGTCTGAAAGGTGCACTGTCATCAAAGTGCGACATTGTACCCACTTCGTGATGTTCTTCTTATGTGTTCCCCACCATACAACCTCTGTTTTATTGGTACAATTTCTTCAAATTCCAATAAGAATGTTTCTAAATGATCTAAACCATCAAATGTGGGAAGATTACTTACTTTTGTTCCAATCCAATGAACTTCCCTGGTCAATCTGGCACATCTCTGTGCAGAAACTTCATACCTTTTGTTCTGCCATTTCTCCAATGCTTCTTTTGAATTTGATGAGCATGCACTTTCACTTTGCCAATTTAAATTTCCATCTGTCGTAGGATTAATGTAATCGTGTTGACTTGTTGTCAATTGATATATATTCTCTAGTTCATAAGCATGGTCTTCTTCTCTGATAGGTTTTGTGTATCTATGACCTTCATCAGGATCAAGAGGTGCAATGAGCCTAAGGCCATCACCTTCGAATGTCATTCTTCTTTTATTTAGGTAAAAAACAATCGAATTGTTGAAAGCCCAATCAATTCCCAACAACATAGGATAAGGACAATTATCATCAACTATCTCAATCAATTCAAAGTCTGCAAATGTTCTTACCCTGTCGATGTCCACACAGACATGCTCCAGTCTTCCAAAGGGGCTTATTTCATGTTGATTAGCCATCATGAGCCTGATAGGAGAGTAATTCAACTTAGGTTTCCCATTAGTTCATAGGTTTTCTTCATCGTAACATTGACTTCTGATCCCAAGTCGAGGACCACATAATCTATGTCATAGTCTCCAATCTAAGCATTAAGGTGTAGTTCCTTGTTTGTCCTTCTCTTTCTAGATACTTGATGTACTGCCTTATTCAGCAGAGGATCTACCCTTCCTATCTCATACTGTCTGATCAAGTGTTGTAGTTATTGCATAGCTCTTTCATCCTTAATCAAATTAATGCAAGTATATAAGAAATCCATAGGATTTCTTACCACTTTTCCTTCTCTAGGCGAGGCAGAATGATTGAATGCCAAAGGAATTCCACATTCTCTTACTTCTGGTTGTGCCTTAGATGAAGAAGCCTCTTCTCTTCCAAATTCTCTTCTTGCCTCTTCAAGCATTTGTTTTTCCTTCCTTGGATCAAACAAATGTGTCTTCTCTGCAGCCCTTCTGATCCTTGATCCCTCTGTAGTATTTTCTGGAGTCACCCTGTCTTCTCCTGTAACAACGCCTCCTCTAGTGATAAAATTGACTCCAGGATCCTCTCTGCGAGGTTCCACTGATATCAGTTGCACTTTCCATTTTCCACCCTGTCTTTCCTGAAGTTTCGCCAACAATACTAGACAATATTCAATAACATTTTCAAATGAGTTGCAGTAGCTGCAAGTGGTACAAGGGTTCCGACAGACCCTTTCCAAGTGACATGGTTGGGCACAGTTATAAAAAATGATCTAAACTTGACCTCGACCCATGCCTCCTCCTCATCCTCTTCCTATGAATCCATTGCAAGAGTTGAAGTTTCCTCTTCCTGGGGAATTAAACTGCGTAGCATTTCCCTCCTATTGCATCTCTCCTTGAATTATGTATGTGTCCCTTGAACTTTCATGTAAGAGTTCATAAGCCCTACAGTCCTTCTCATTATGCCCCACAGATTTACATAATGTGCAGTAAAGATTGGTGGGTGTCTGGACATATTTTTTCATGTAATAACATTCACCAGGGTTATGTCTAATTCTGCATTAACCTGCTTCAAAGGGCTCAGAGCTCCAGAGGCCAAGTATTCATTAAATAGGGGACATTGCTCCTTGTCATGGCCCTTTGATTTACATCTGATACACTAGATGTCTTCCCTTTTTTATTTTCCCTTTTCTTTCTTCATATCTTCAACCTTCATAGATAAGCTAGTCAGCTGACTCAAAATTTGACTCATACCTGAGATGGATTCTCCCATAGGGGTTGATTCTAGTTTCATGGTGATCTCCAGTGCCTCAACTTGCGAAGCGACCTTCTATTGCATCAGAGGAACTTTGATGTGTGGTAAGAGGGAAGAAATGAACCATTGCTTATTCTGCTCATCTGGAATCTGAAATCTCAAACAGCTTGTCAAGGTCTTAAACCTCTGATCAAACTCCCAAAAAGGTTTAGCTACTCTCTTCTTGATTTCTTTCATTTCTGTAATGCACTGCGACTTTGACTTGGGTTTCTCTAATTCTGCACTAAACACAGTCTTGATATCGTTCAGTGGTTTAGGCTATGCAGTTCCTTTAACAAACTTCATGTACCAGATCAGTGTGCGGTCTCTCAAGATAGTACTAAATTGGGCTCTCTTAACAACTTCGTCATTGACTTGCTTAATACTCCATACAGCTTCGCATAAGAACCAATGCTAAGCAGGATCTTCAGATCCATCTCCTCTAAATATAGGTAGCCTTGTGTCATCTACCATAGATATTCCTAGGTTTCTTGACTAAGTATGTATTGAACTATTGGTAACAATGCTTTGAATGCTCTGATAACTTTGGCTACTCTGGTTACTTAATGCCGCTAAAACAACAGGAAGAGTAGTTGTAGTTACTTCGACGGTAGGTGTCATCCCTGAAGTTATTGATTCTTATCAGAGAGGTTCTTCATTGATCCTATCCTCTTCCCTAGTGGACTCTGAATACTCCTCGTTCAATAGCTCTTCTTCTTCCCCACTGTAGAACCCTTCGTCCTGTGCTAGTGGTTCATGATTTTGCTCAAACAGGTTCACCAGAGGAACCTCTTAGAATGATCTCCCACTATGCATGTGTTCTACCTCTGTGTCGATGTCGTTGTTTGAGTTCTTGAACATTAGCTTTTCAATCCGACCGATTACTGTATCTTCAAGATGTTCTTCTCATGCAATAACATATTGATCTCCAACTTCAAAAAGTGTAAAAAATATCCTCTAGGTCCCTTAAAGAAATATCTCTCTGCTTGGCTATATGACTCTACTATGTCAATAAAAAACTCAATAATGTACCCCCCAATAGTGTTATCAAACCGGTGATCTACTTCTTTTGACACGACGTTATCAAATCTTTCGACCTTTTTTATCAACGCTGACGTCCAAATCACAGGTGGTCTAGATATGATTTCAAATTGGGTATCTACTAATCTCGCTAACCACTCGTATATCTCCCTATGATCTCATCCAAAGAAAATTCTGTGTATATCAGTGAAGATGTACTTTTGCAACCAATCCTATGTACTAATTCTAGGGTTCTTATTCTGAGCTTCAACAAAGTCCTTCTCTTTTTATTTTATCCACTTCTGAATTTTTGTCTTCAATGGGAACCACCTTAACATTCCCTCAAGAAGATCTTGGTCCAGGAAACAGAACCATTTGTGGTATAGGGGCAAACCCAGGGTTCAACTATATCTGTGCAAAAACAAGTCCTAACTACTAGCCCTTTCGGCAACACCTGCAAAGCAGATGCAGTCTCACCTGAAGTAGAAATAGGGGGTTGTAAGACATAGGTGTCTACAACCAGAGGAAATGCAAAGTGAATCCAAAACACAACACAAAACAATCCAGCTATTCTTTACCACTCTTAGGCTTACTCTGCAAGTTATATCTCAGATCTAACACAATGATGCAATAACAGTGTATCCGATAGCAAAGAACACAACATCAATCACATAGAACAACAAGATATACGTGGTTCACCCTCTCCCTAGGGATACATCCACATAACTATGTTTCTTGATATATTAAATGGAAACATACAGTTCTATCTGCACACTTAGCTTGCAGATCTCTCTCTCTTTCTCTTCTTCTCTCCCCTCCCTATGCACCCAACTATAGGGTTGATCTTCGCACCCAGCTGGAGATCTTACAATACAAGAATACTCTCACAACACAATGATTATCTCACACAACAACAATAATCAATCAACATCAACAACACAACCCAACTTTGAACGACCCCTCCTAGGTCTTTTAGACCTTTAATTATACATTACATAGCAAAAGTATAGGTGTATAAACCCTAGATCCAAAACCTTAGGTCAACTTGACCTGTGCTTTAAGGGCTTCGCCAACCTGTCTTTCCTTCTTTTCCGCGAGGTTCTCCAACGCACTCATTGATGGATTTTTCTGCTTACTGATTTGTCTCTGATCCATCTTCTTTGTTGATCTATCTTCCTTGATCTTCTCTCACAACAAATAGATTTTCCTTTACTCCGCTCCTTCTTTTCTTCTTCTTTGACCACTTCAACCCATTCTCAGTTTATGTGCCTCCTGTTCTCTTCGTACTTCGTCTTTCTTCTTCCTTCATCTTTTCTTTCTTCCTTAATCCGAAACCAAGGTCCAACAAGAGGCAAGGGTATCTAATTTTAAACACACTTGAGCATATTGAATATCTACAAGTGACTAGGTAACCAAAGAATATCTAAGGCAAATTTCAGAGGGAAGGTGAAGTAAAGAAGGTCGAAATTCAAGGGAGGATAAATTCTTTTGATGATGCTTTCTAAGGTATGTTATTTACAGGTCATCTCACCATTTTCGCAATAAAAGTTTTTCAAGGATGATTCAGATCGTGAAATTTATAATCTTCTAATAAAACATATCCAAGTAGTTGTGATAAAAATTTCAGCTTGTGGATCCTTGTATGTTTGGAGATACACTCTGTGGAAAATAGGGTTTGTGGTTAGCCCTGAAACTAGTCTTATATAGGGTTTCAGGTAAAAATGTCATAACTTCTTCATAATAGATCCAAATTCAGTAAGACCAAATGTATCGGTTATATTATAGTCTGTTGCATTGTTTGTACCATTTTCATATTCATACAACTAATATTCCATGTAGAGAATGCTCTACAACTTCGCTCTCTAGAATAATCCAGAATTCAAAAAGGTATGTCATTTTCTCTATAACTCCTTTTATGAGAGGTTCCGAGTAGTGAAACATGGAGGAATTGTATAAACGACATGGATGAACATTGTGTACCATTTTCAGATCTTTATTCATTACAGGTTCATAGTTATGATTATTTCGAGTTAGGGTTGTTGACTAATCCAAAATTAGTCATGTGAGACTAGAGTAAAGTTTGATGAAAATGCTAGTCTCTTGTTGTTAAAGTTAAGTAAGGTTTGCAGGTATGTGATCATATACACTAGGTCTATTACATAGTTACCAATCATATTTTGATGATGAAATTGATGAGGTCTTTTGGTTGAGGTACATGCTGGGTACATGGTTGATACAGGTAGTTGATGAGTTGGCACATACATGAGGTGTGTATTTGATGATGTTGGTACATCTTGATGAATCATAGATTATGTGTATTTGATGCATGATTGGTACATATTTGGTGCATGGTTGATGCACTCGTTGATGGTACAGGTTGATGTACAAGTTGGTGCATGGTTGATGCACTTGTTTATGGTACATGTTGATTAGAGGTTGTTTGGTGCAGGTTGATTGGTACAGGTTTACAGCATTATTTCTCACAGTGATAGTGTGACAGTGGTTCCATCATTCTACTTATATTTCATGGAGTTGGATGGGTCAAGAACAGGTGGTTGTAGCCACCTTTCGATTGTATCTAGAGAACATAGGGGGTTGTAGCCTCCTTCTGGTTGTAGCCATGGAATTGGGGAGTTGGATATTCCCTCAAGTTGTAGCCTGAGAATCTAGGGCGTTGGAGCCTCCTTCTAGTTGTAGATGGAAAATGAAGGAAGTTGGTGCTTCTAATGAATGTAATTCTTAAATACATATAAGAAAAAGCATTATGTGGTTTTCTGCCTCTTTGGGTTTCCATGTAAATACACTGGTGTATTGTGTATTTGTATGATTTCTCATTTTTTCATTGTTTATTTACTCTACAACTATTGGATGATAATGATACATTGATATAACACTTGCATTTTATGGTTAAAAAGGATTAAATTTCTCTATTGATGATTCACCCCCCCTCTCAGTAATCCAACAACCCTAACTCTGGATCCTGTCAAGGTCATAATAATGATGTCATGTTCCCTCAAGGGTCAACATCCTGGTGGAAAGGCAAGACCTCCCTAGGTCTAGTCCTACCAGAGTGTCTCAGGGTAAACATCCTTCTTTCTTCCTAGTGCAAGCCTCTGGTGTATCTGTACCCCTGGTTGGGGTCACAACATTCATTTGTGGTATTTCAGCCCCATGGAGGTCTGAGCTAATCATTCCCCCATATGTGCCTTTCCACTGGGAAAAGTCCTGCAACAACAACAAGTACTCCCTCCAGGGGTTCATAAGTCATAGGGATCATAGAAATGTCAATCAAATCTAATAATCAAATTACCCAAACATTTATACAAATGCTCAAAGATGTTATGCAGTTTAACAAGTTAGGTTTGGAGAGGGTCTCAGGATTTTCTATTGGGATAATATTCCTTAAGTTCAAAGTGTTTCCTAGGTGAGAGCCAATCTAGGTCAAGTGTGTGTGAGGTGACATGAGAAGTGTTTGGGCATATGGTGCAATGATAACATGGAAATGTAGGTCTTTCATGTGGGTGCCTCTATAGAGGGCGAGTTTCACCTTATCATAGATGTCATTGTTTCCTAGCCCATTGAATGCCTTTTATTCTTAGTCTCATTTCTCTTTCTTTTTTGTTTCAAGGGAAGAGATGAGGAACATTTTCCTAACTTGGTGACCATAGGTGACAACATAACCCACAAGAATTTTATGGAGATGGGAAGGTTGGCTCGTGATGAGACCCCCTTTCTCTTGGATATGCCAATAAGAGTCACTACCCTGTTTTGGTGACTAGACATATGGTAGTCCCATACTGCTACATGCCCATGGTCATAATAGGTCATCTCATGATGAGACCTCCCATCCATCAGCTAATACCTTGAGTGTTTATTTATACTACGGGTTCCATTTTCTTACTGAGAATCCTTTTACTGCTTTCTCAGGAATCCCTGGGCAAAGCATCTCAAAGGTTTCATTTTGGATTTTAACTCTTGCCATCTACTTTTACCCTCCAGGCCTTTAGCCCCTTCTTCCCAAAGGCAAGGTACAACCCTTCCTAGTGTGGCAAACCCAATGCCCGAACAAAGGTAGGGAAAAATGAGAGGAGTAAGGATGGAAAGTGGTAAGTATGGAGGGAATGGACGATGACATTTCATAAAACCACCCAGTGGAAACCCATCCTAAATGGAGATAAACTTACTAGGGCATCATGTCACCCTCCCAGGTATGAGCAAGTTAAAGAGCATAATTTCCAAGAAAACGTTATGAAATGAAGGAGAATTCAACGCAACATATTCAAGTTCTTCAATAATCAGAGTGACACATACCATGATACCCAGACTCATTACCTCATGGATAAATACTTACTGCTTCTTCAAGATCATGTTGGTGGGATGGATGTTGTTGTTGTTGATAAATGGATTGCACTCAAAGAAAAGAGGGGCCCTTTGGGGCCATGCTCAAGTCATCCATCTCTCGTCACTCCATGTCTAGGACCTATGGGCCTTGAGACGTAATCTACTTAGTTATCCCTAGGATAGGGGATAACATCTGGCTCCAACTCGGGGACATGTTCTCACCATAGAGAACATGAGAACCTCATCATCTATGGTATGACCTGTATCTACTAGATCTCAACAAAATGAATCAGTAATCTTTAGGGTGGTGATGTCACCCCTCGCTCATATACGATATAATAAAATAAAGATAAATCGTGCATATATACATAATGAAGAAATACAATATGACATTTAAACTACATTATACTAACATGATATGTAAATGGTATATAGAAATGGATGCAAATGCCTACCTACCTTGATCTAAAAATGAAGAAGACTTGTATTCTTGAAAATATTTGCAAGATTTAATTTATGTGTTAAAATGCAAATGGATCAATTTTGCAACACAACTTTTATAGAAATTACTCATTCAAGATGCATATAAACAACAACAATAAACAGTTAACAGAAAACACATAACACAACAAATGATAAAGGAGTTCACCCCTCTCTTGGGCTACATCTCCTGGTCCAACTTCCAATGGATCTTTTGTATTATTTGCTCAAAGTGCTCAAATATGTGATTTACAATGCTCAAAATTCCAAATAGATGGCTCCAATGGCTTCAGAACTTCCAAAAACCCCTAGCTAGGCTTTTTTGGCACCTCGTTTGGCCAAAAATTGAAGAAGATAGTCTTCTTGAAAGTTCCCCTTCAAACTTGCTATCTCTAGATCTCCAAAATACACCCTTGCCTCCTCAACCTAGCCCCCACATGCATAAATGTGGGAAAACCCAACACTGGGCACAACCGCACAACCGGTACAAACTGTAGGACAGTTACGCGCTAGACCTTAACCGCCAAGGCTCATGGGCACATGGCCACCACATGACCTCGCGTGCATATAAAAGGGGCCAAGTCCAATCAAATGACAATGGTTGGTGCATGCCGGTGGTTCTATTCACAAACACATGTGACTGGGCTCATACAAAAAGGGAAATGGTTAAAACATGGTGCACGCCCATGGTTACATTGCAATGTATACGACCCGGGCTTAAAGTTTGAAATGTGCACGCACAAAGGTTTTAAACCGGTGGCCATATGACATAAACAATATAACCACGGGCTGGGGCTAAGCCCCAGCTCGACCCCCGCGCCAATTTTAAAACATTCAAACTCAAATATAATTTGCACCATATATATAATAAGCAACATGTTATGGCACATTGGTTGGTGGACTTTACAAATAATTTGCATGAGGGTGGAGGTCACGGGGTCGAGTCCGGTGGACTCCAAATAAATTTTATACAACCAACCAATAACAGGGTGCCACATGGCAGCCCACGACTGGGCCACATGGCACCAAACCATTGGACAAAATATGTCACGTGTCAGCAGACTATTCGTCCACATCTGCCAACCAATATCTGCCACGTCAGCTACCAACTATCCACACGGTTTTCTTCCACGTGTCATTTGGTCTGCCACATCAGCATCCGTATGGACTATACAGACTGTACAGTCAGCACAATTTTTTTTGCCTGTTGGTCGTTTTGAACAGAACGTGATATCTCTCTCATCCGACGTCCGTTTGAACCCAAACGAGTTGTGTTGGGTTCATGACGATGAGACCTATGCTCCTGTTCAATTTGAAGCGATTCCGAGCACTTTGAATTTTGAGCAAAATTTGATCCCCTAGATCACACCTCCCCATTGAAAAGATTTTGGACCTCTAAAAGACTATTTTCAGTCTATCTGAAGATGAGGGTATATCTCCCTCACCTTTCCAACCTCAATCCACTTGGCTTTTCTTGGATTTGTGCCTTTAAGACCAACTCGAAGATACTCCACATTTCCTCGTTTTGAAGTTCTCATTCTCCTGTCAAGGATTGTGTCTTCATGCAGTTATGTAAGATATTCTAGGGAAAAATCATCTATAGAAGGAATTTGAACATGCTCTCCTTGATCATCAATCAGAGGAGGCTCATACAATTTCAAATTCTCAACATTAACAACTGCATACATTTGCATATAAGGAGGCAAATCTAAACGAAAGGCATTGTTACCAATCTTGTCAATAATCTTGAAAGGACCATATCAAATTGGTTTTAGTTTTTTACCTTCTCCTTTAAGCCTCTCCTTACTAATGTAAAGCCAAACTTCATCTC
>JZKD02S1673081.1:997041-1036598 GCA_000966675.3 Picea glauca
CATTTACCTCTCCATTGTACATTGGCAATTCGAATTTAATATCAAGCTTTAACAAAGGAATTTGTGAAGGAGTTTTACCATGTCCTTTTTGAGAATTTGGAAGAGGTCTTGAACTAGTAGTAGAAGAAGAAGAAGAAGATGGAGGTGAGGGTGGTGGAGAAGCACCATTCCCTCCATTTCCATTTGGAGTTTTATCACCATTGTCTGCCTTGTGTTTTGAAGGGTTGGAGCCTTCACCTTGCAACTTTGCATTCCTTTCTTCCATCAAGAGTTTCATCATTTCTCTCATTTCCATGAAAGCCTTTATGAGATATTCATCTTCTGAAGGAATATGTTCATGACTCTCTTCATGAGCTATACTTGGTGAATGACTCCTTGAAACTTGCGGTGATGATATAATCTTCCTCCTTGAAGGATGATAACTTGGCTCTACAAGTTGACCTTTTCCTCTTGTGAGTTTCAACCTTGTGAGCATCAGAAAACAAAACACTTGCAAATAATCAAGTCTTCAAAAACCTATGCTCTGATACCAACTTGATCTAAAAATGAAGAAGACTTGTATTCTTGAAGATATTTGCAAGATTTAATTTATTTGTTAAAATGCAAATGGATCAATTTTGCAACACAACTTTTATATAAATTACTCATTCAAGATGCATATAAACAATAACAATAAACAGTGAACATAAAACACATAACACAACAAATGATAAAGGAGTTCACCCCTCTCTTGGGCTACATCTCCTGGTCCAGCTTCCAATGGATCTTTTGTATTATTTGCTCAAAGTGCTCAAATATGTGCTTTACAATGCTCAAAATTCCAAATAGATGGCTCCAATGGATTCAAAACGTCCAAAAACCCCTAGCTGGGATTTTTCGACACCTTGTTTGGCCAAAAATTGAAGAAGATAGGCTTCCTGGAAGTTCCCCTTCAAACTCGCTGTCTCTGGATTGCCAAAATGCACCCTTGCCTCCTCAACCTATCCCCCATGTGCATAAATGTGGAAAAACCCAGCACCAGGTGCAACCGCACAATCGATACAAAATGTAGGACGGTTACGCGCTGGCCCTTAACCACCAAGGCCCATGGGCACATGGCCACCACATGACCTCGCACGCATATAAAAGGGGCCAAGTCCAATCAAATGATAACGGTTGGCACACATCGGTGGTTCTATGCACAAACACATGTGATGGGGCTCATACAACAAGGGCTATAGTTAAAACATGGTGCATGCCCATGGTTACATTGCAATGTATACGACTGGGGCTTAAAGTTTGAAATGTGTGCGCGCAAAGGTTTTAAACCGGTGGCCGTATGACATAAACAATATAAACCACGGTCTAGGGATAAGCCCCAACCCGACCCCCGCGCCAATTTTAAAACATTCAAACTCAAATATAATTCGCACCATATATATAATAAGCAACATGTTATGGCATGTTGGTTGGTGGACTTTGCAAAGACTTTGCATGTGGGTGGAGGTCACGGGGTCGAGTCCGGTGGACTCCAAATAAATTTTATACAACCAACCAATAATAGGGTGCCACGTGACAGCCCATGACTGGGCCATATGGCACCAAACCATTGGACAAAATATGCAACGTGTCAGCAGACTATTCATCCACATCTGCCAACCAATATCTACCACGTCAACTGCCAACTTTCCACACGGGTGTCTGCCACGTGTCGTACAGTCTTCCACATCAGCATCTGTACGGACTGTACAATCAACACAATTTTTTTTACCTGTTGGTCATTTTGAACAGAACGCGATATCTCTCTCATCTGATGTCTTTTTGAACCCAAACGATTTGCGTTGGGTTCATGACAATGAGACCTACGCTCCTGTTCGATTTGAAGTGATTCCGAGAACTTTGAATTTTGAGCAAAATTTGATTCCCTGGATCATACTTCTACTTACCTGTTGGTTGAATGCTAGGTGTAGTCAAATAACTAGTGAAACCATCCTAGAAATATCTCATAATACCTGCCTCTATGCTTCATCATTAACCAAAATAATGACAAGCTAAGCACAAAAATAACATGAGTTAAAACATGTATCATATCATCAGAAATCATAAAGTCTATCTCATGGAGGCGGGAAGGAGGGATAAAATTATGCCAAGTCACACTTCTAGGACAGTGTTCAATCCATATCAGAAAGGGATCGTGAAAAATTGAAGGCTCAAAAATCTGACTCAAAGATTCTGAAGGTTGGCTACCTTGTACATCTTCACATCCTGGGGTCTGGGAAGGGACTAGTAGGAACCTAGAGGGTGATTGACAATTTCTTAAGGGAAGGCCGAAAGACTGAGATAATAAACCAAGATAATAAACCAATATTGATCAACAAATCAAGGTTAATTCTCATTTTTGTTGACGATTTCTCATGTTTTACATGGATCTACTTTCTCAGGCAAAAATTCGAGGTCTTCCAACACCTCAATGATTTCAAAGCCTTGGTTGAGACATAGTACGGAAACAAGATCAAAGTCCTATGAACTGATAATGGGGGAGAGTATTTAAATCATGAGATCCATAACCTTTTCCATGAGGTAGGGATTTAATTGCAGCACACAGTTCCCTATACTCTGCAACAAAATGGAGTCGCTGAGTGGAAAAACATATCTCTAAAGGAGATGGCATCTTGCATGCTCCATGCAAAGTCACTACCATAGAGACTATGGGCCGAAACACTTAATTGTGCAACATACATCCAAAACATATCTCCCCATGGATATGTCAAAGATCATACCCCCTACAAGGCTTGGAGCGGCCTCAAAATGGAAGTGACCCACTTTCACATTTTTGGTTGATGTGCATGGGCCCGAATTCCCTCTGAAAAGAGGAAGTCACTTGATCCACAGAGAACTGAGTGTATTTTTGTTGCATACCCCGACGATGTGAATGGATATAGGCTTATTGATATTTCCTTGAACCATCTAATCATTGAGTGCAGTGTCCAATTCGAAGAAATTTTCTCGCATGTACCTCAACAACCGCATGTAGACACCTTCATTATTCCACCTATCTGAGATAATGAGCATGCACATGCCGACTCTTCTTCATATGAGAGATTTGACTTAGAGGAATAAGATGATTCAGATTCAAAGTTAGTATAGTCAGATGTAGAGTCAGAGAATCTAGATGTCGTTGCAGATTCAGAGAAGAGGCCCAAGTGGGAACATACTACTCTTCAGGATGTAGGGAATCTCGTTGGTGATCCATATGATACTAGGAAGAATCGATCTGATTTCAAGGAGCCTCATGTTGCACTCACTGCCACTAGACCATTGCTCTCCATGCATATTTTCTTGGTTTAGTCTTCAGATCCACAGTCTTATGGCGAGGCTACTGGAAATCCATTTTGGGAATACGCCATGGAGGAGGAGTACAACTCCCTCCTCGAGAACCAGACTTGGGATATGGTTCCCCTTACTTCTGGGAGAAAACTTGCCAGATGTAGATGGGTCTACAGGACCAAGAGCAGAGAAGATGGACAGATTAGAAAATACAAAGTCAGGCTTGTTTCCAAAGGATTTCAGTAGGTTCATGGTATTGACTATGATGAGACCTTCACTCCAGTAGCGAATATGGATTCCATACGATTGGAAGTTTCCATTGCGGCAACCAAGGGATGGGAAGTCCATCAGATGGACGTGAAGAATGCATTTCTTCATGGTGACCTCTCCGAGGATATCAACATGGAGCAGCTTGAGGGATTTATACAGGACTCATGTTTGGTCTGTCGACTCAAGAAGTCCCTTTATGGCCTCAAGCAGGCTCTGAGGGTATGGTATGCCAAGATGGATTCCTATCTATTGTCACAGAACTTTGTATGTTGTAAATCATACCTAAATGTCTACATGCTCAGGATAACTGATTCACTTCTACTCTTAGTTCTGTACGTTGATGATTTTTTGATCATCGGTTGCTCGACTTCAACGATTGTTGTAGTGAAGAGGATTCTACATGACAATTTTTTGATGACATACATGGGTTCGCTACACTTCTTCCTTGGACTTGAGATCATTTAGGATGCATCAAGCATCAAACTATCTCATGCCAAGTATGCACGAGATCTCCTTAAGAGATTTCACATGACAGATTGCAAGTTTGCACAACTCCTTTCCTATCAGGAGTCAAACTTGAGCATGGTGAGGAGACTCCATTGGTTGACAACACACTATACAGACAGCTAGTGTGGAGCTTATTGTATTTCACACACTCCATACCAGAACTCTGCTATGAAGTTCGTGCAGTTTCTAGGTTCATGTAGGAGCCGCATGAGCTACATTAGAAGGTTTCAAAGTGTATCCTTCGATACGTACAGGGCACCATCACCTTTTGGATTCATTATGCAGCAGACTCTACATTATATCTCATCAGGTTTACTGATTCTGACTGGGTTGGTGATAGCACTGATCACAAGTCCACATCTGGTTAATCACTCTGTATTGGTTCTGGTCCTATCTATTGGTCGAGAAAGAAGCAAGCTGCCATTGCTCTATCTTTAGCCAAGGTAGAGTACAAATAGGTAGTTAACATAACCATTTAGGCTATGTGGCTACAAAATTTTCTCATTGAGTTGGGCATTCAATTTCACCGGTCGATCATCATTTGGTGTGACAACCAAAGAACTCCGAAGTTCTGTAAAGATCCAGTTCAGAGGCAGCGAACGAAGTACATCGGGATCCAAATGCACTACATCCAAGACTTAGTACATGAGGGGATCATCGACTTACATTTCTTTCCTCCAGTAGAACAGACGACATACATCTTCACCAAGACCTTCATTGAGAAGAAGTTCCATTCTATGCGAAGTTGTCTTGGAGTGTAGGACATAGTTTCCTAGCAACTATAGTTATTCTTTTTTACATACATTGTACCTTGAGGGGGGGTTTTTCCCATGATTTTTTTCCTCTTTCATCACTTTATTTCAATGTATCTTTTGTATTTGGGTACCTAACATGGCCTCCTTTCCGAGACCCATTCTTTATTTTCACCATAGAGATGTTCAGGGGGGGTGTTGGAGTTACTTCACACACACCTAGGATTTTTTTTCCTAAGGTTTTTCCTTTTTTATTAGTCGTAATTAGTCATTATCACTTTCCTTGGGATCATCACCATACTGGTGCATTACCCTTGATTCCCTAAGTTAACTCTTCACTACTCTATGTTCATTCAATTAACTGAAGACTAGTTGACTAGCTAACTCAACTAGGTGGTAGTTCACTCTTGTAACTTCCTAAGGGACTAGACTAGATGGAATTTCACTCCCATAACTATTGGTGTGTGTCCAGATCACTCTAGACCACCACTATGGTGCATTGGTTTTCCTCCAGTGTGCATTGGTTGAGTTATACAAAGTATATCACGTGTAAATTATTCATTATTCATTACGATTAATGAGAATTCTTCCATTCTTTCTCTCCTTCTTCTTCTTTCTCAATTTCTCACTGCAAATGTGTGTATTATTTTATAGATAGATATATTCTGTGTAGGTTCAACACATTTACAGAGTTTAGTAAAAGTTAGTAAAGGTTTCAAGGAAGGTTGTTTGAGAGTTGTTGGATCAATAAATCACTAAGGTGAGTGGACTAGTGCCTTTTAGGGTATATGGAGTCAAGAAAAGAAGCATCAGATCTTAGAGAAAAATAGAAATGATAGTAATTAGCCAAAGGAGATGGAATATATGGAGGAGGTGTTGGTAACCCAAGGCCTCAAACATCCAAGTTCTAAGAGAAAATTGGCAAGAAAGTAAGAAGACTTAGGTCCTAATGGTTTCTCTTTCCTTAGACAATTTGGAAATGATATATGCAATAGGAAATTAGAGTAGGGATACTATCATTTAGGGCTCTAGTAGCTACTTCTAAACAAAGTGTACTTTGAGAAAATTAAACAAGTGGAAAACTATAGAGAGAAATATAAAAAATTATGTTTCTCTCCTAGGGTTTTAAGAAAGTAATTTCATAATCTTTAACATGAACCAAGTAAAATTTACCACAAGTATTCAATAACATAAACAAATTGTAGATTTTCTACTTACTTCACCAAGAATAATCAAGCCAAACCCTAGTTGAATATCCTCCACGATGAAAAATATCCAAAATACACCAAAATTTGTCTCTCCAAGAAGTTGTGCACCATTTAGTTAAGCCAATAACCCTTAAAGAGGGCTAGATTTCAGACCACAGACTTCTATGATGGGTGAATGATGAAAAAATGAGAGTAATTTCTCTCTATTTATATAGTTTCAATGACCTTTAATTAAAATTAGGTCATAAAAAGGCCGAGAGGGCCAATTTACATTTAAAATCTTGTTTTTACATAATTGACATTAATTAAACCCTAAAATCATATCCAAGGGTGACATCATGCCCTTCTATGGTGATGTTAGGCCCCTAGGGTAGAACGTTAGGCCTCAAATGCAGAACGATTGGCCTCCAAAGGCCTTGAATGATGCCACAAGTGCCAACTAGCACACAACTTCCCTCATAAGTGCAAACGTTAACTTTGGATGACGTCAGGGTCATAATGATGACATCATGTGCCCTCAAGGATTAATGTCCTGGTTGAAAGGCACGACCCCCTAGTTCTAGGTCTGCTAGAGTGTCACAGAGGGAACACCCTTCTTTCTTCTCGATGCAAGCCTCTGGTGTCTCTCTGCCCCTGGTTGGGATCACAACATTCATCTGTGGGATTTCAGCCCTATGGAGGTCTGAGCTAATCATTCCCCCATATGTAACTATCCACCGAGAAAAGTCCTGCAGCAAAAACAAGTATGCCCTCCAGGGGTTCATAAGTCATAGGGATCATAGCAATGTCAATCACATCTAATAATCAAATTACCCAAACATGTGCATCAAACCCCCTTTTAACCAAAAACATTCTCAAAGACGTTATGCAGTTTAACAAGTCGGGTTTGGAGAGGATCTCATGATGTCCTATTGGGCTAATATTCCTTGATTTTGGGGTGTCTCCCAGGTGAGATCCAATCTAGTTCATGTAAGTGTGTGTGAGGTGACATGGGAAGTGTTTTGGCATATGGCGCAGTGTTAACTGGTAAATTTAGGTCTTTCTTATGGGTGCCTCTGTAGAGGGTGAGCTACACCTTATCATGGATTCCATTGTTTCCTAGCCCATTCAATGCCTTTTATTCTTAGTCTTATTACTCTTTCTTTTGTGCTTCAAGGGAAGATTTGGGGGACACTATTCTATCTTGGTGACAAGAGGTGACAATGTTACCCACACACATTTCATGGAGATGAGAAGGTTGGCTCATGATGAGACCCCCTTTCTTTTGGCTATGCCACCAAGAGCCACTACCCTGGTTTGTTGACCAAATAGATGGTAGTGTCATATCGCTACATTCATGTGTTCATAATAGGTCAGATCATAATGAGACCTCCCATCCATTAGCTAATACCTTGAGTGTTTATTTATCTTATAGGTTCCCTTTTCTTACTGAGAATCATTTTACTGCTTTCTCAAGAATCCCTAGTTGAAGCATCTCAAAGGTTTCATTTTTTCTTTTAACTCTTGCCAACTACTTTTAAACTCTGGGCCTTTAGCCCCTTCTTCCCACAAGGCAAGGTACAACCCTTCCTAGTGTGAAAAACCCAATTCTCGTACAAAGGTAGGGTAAAATGAGAGGAGTAAGGATGGAAAGTGGTAAGTATGGAGGGAATGGACGATTACCTTTCATAAACCCACCTAGTGGAAACCCATACTAAAGGGATATCAACTTACTAGGGCATCATGTCACCCTCCCAGGTATGAGCAAGTTAAATAGCATAATTTCCAAGAAAACGTTATGAAATAAAGGAGAATTCAACGCAACATATTCAAGTTCTTCAATAATTAGAGTGACACATACCATGATACCTGGAGTCATTACCTCATGGAGAAAGACTTATTGCTTCTTCAGGATCAGGTTGGTGGGATGGATGTTGTTGCTCATGATAAATGGGTTGCACTCGAAGAAAATAAGGGCCATCTGGTGCCATTCTCAAGTCATCTAACTCTCGCCACTCCATGTCTAGGACCTGTGGGCCTTGAGACTGATCTCCTTAGTTATCCCTAGGATAGGGGATAACATGCACTATTGTGACACTAATCATGTACACATATATCATGGTTGTGAATGAAAAGGTAATTGGGTCATAACACATGTATCTTATGTAATATAACTAGATGATAATAAGATCTTTATTAGCTTCTATATGGCCAACTATATCAATGTCTTATGTATTGGGTTGTTTTATTGCATGCATGAATTAAAGTAGGGATTTGATCATTGTTCTGACTTAGCACGTAGATTTGCTTTTGAGATTACTCTTTTTCTTATGTTTATGTTGTTTTAAAGTTAATATTTGTGTGATAATATGTGTTAAATCACCCTAGTATACTCTAGTTAGGGAATACCACTTACAACAATGCTGCCATTTCCTAATCATGTTATATGTTGTTACAACATCATGTTTGTATGGTAAGTTGTAGTGATCACCACTATCTATAGTCCACATTATGTTTCTTGTCTCTAGCATCCAAGATTGTGTGGGCCACTAGTGTTGGGAAGAAGTTGATTAGTGCATCTCATGCATGTTGAATTCTAATCTAGAACCCAATATTTTCTACGATAATAGTTTATGATTACTCATCCATTCATGGTGTTGAATTTGTTCACACAAATCCTAGTGATGTATCACATATTGGTGAATTACAGGTTGTTATAGAGCAATAGGCTAACACATTGTCCAATTGTACCTTTGAATATGGTGTTTCTTTAGGTCCAAAGAATCCATTGTCTCCCATCCATGTGTGTCTCCATGATTGTCCAATTGAAGTATAAAATACTACTATGAAACATCTATAGGTGCATGCATCAAGTTTGGATTGTATTTCAACAATATAGACTACTCCTACTATTAGAATCAACAAACTTCCCCTCACACATACCTCATAATACAAAGGATAGAATTATGGATGCAAATATATGAGTGTGATGGAAAAATACTAGAGCATCTTCCCACAAGGTATAAATATTGATTAGTTTTAATCTTTCTCCTTTCAAGAGGACCCTTCCCACAAGGTATAAATATTTTTTAGTTTTAATCTTTCTCATTTCAAGAGGACACTTTGAAAAACAATTATAACCTACACTAACCACCTTCAATGAAACAAATTATAAGTATTTGGAAGAATAAGTGATATGGTTCAAGCACATATTTGCGTTACTTGGTTCATGCACATCCAGTGAAAACTAGGTGAGTCCCTCACAAAGTTTATCATAGAATGGGAGAAACATTTGAAAAGAGAAGTATAGATATGTACTAGAGCTTAGTGCATCAAGCATGTACTTTATTTATTTTTAATCTTGATTTTACTTGCAATTAAAGTCATGAAATTGAGCACATACCAAAAGGCATTATATTTGGTTTCACGTCCTACAATAGTGTGTAAAATTCAATTGTGCCATCCCTTGAACTCTCATCTAGCATTGAACAACAACCATAACAACAACAATAATAAGAAATCAACTCATTACCTAAAATCCCAAGATATACTCTATAAATATTACCACCAAAATCACTTACATGAAGAATTTCTAATTTAGATTTTTGAACCTCATGCACTCTAATTTAATCTTTGATAACCAAATACATGGGTTTAAATTGCCTAATACATTTTCATTTATGCATAATACTTACAAACAAAACTAGTATAAGTGTTACATGCTAGCTACAACATATCCCAATTTCATCAATGTTCGAATACCCACCCTTAATTTATTATTCTCTCTTAATTAAAGTCACATGTTACCTAAACCTATTAATTTCATCCTTTCACAACAAACCTCCCATCCTATTATATAACGTTTACCTCCTCCCAAATTCACCTCATTTCCCATCCATATTCCTCTGGATAGAATTCTCACTGCAAGGAAAAATGTTGTTTACGGTGGTCATTTTCCCACATCTAATCTTGTGGATATTTGTAGTAATGGAGGTTCTTTGCAGAAGTGGCAAGGAAAGGTTTTTTTGAAAAATGGACTAAGGTGCACCTTAATATCAAATATACATATGTGAGATTACTAAAGTCATGTTCCCATGTAGTATCATTTGAAAGAACAACCACATAGTGTGTGTATAGCTTAATAAAGAATCCAATTTAGGATTGCTCACCAAAAAACGTATTGTCATTTAATGATGTACTATGTGGCATATAGAACGCACCATGGATGGTTCACCTATATATATCATGTGCATCATTATTTCTTAATTTACGAATGCATCATGGATGGTTCACCTATATATCTCATGTGCATCATTAATTTAAGTGTGTGCAGCTACATGGAATATGCTTGCCAGATAGTCTACACATGGGTAATGGGGTTGCATGGAAGATGTGCATAGTATCACTAGGAAATGAGGGATAGTGTCCATGTTTCTTGTTGGAGATATTACACACTCACCTAGGTAACTCCTTTCCTAAGATTGATAGTTTAATGTTGAGGGCACTTCCATAGATGAGAATATTCTCTCTTGAGAATATTCCCCTACAATTTAGGGCACCTCCTACAAAATAGGGCACCTTCCCTCTTATGTTCAGAGTTAGTTACAACTCAAATAGACTAGTGGAGGAAACCTATGCATGGCAACCTCAGTTTTAACACTTGCAGTTGCATGTTCATCTCGGTTTACTCACAAGGAAGGCACATATCACATATATGCAACTAAGAGGGTGTATCTCATGTGCATGCATTAGTTTTTCTCACCTCCACATGTGTGACTCAGTTAATTAATGATTGCATGGATCAGTTAAATAGGACTATGTGGTGAATTACATCAATTTCTATCAATGAGTGTCTAGATCTCTCTAGATCACTACTATGGAACATTCACTTAGCCATGTAGATTATATCATGTGTATCATTCATTTTACTCATTCAGTTAATAAATTCATTCTTTCTCTCAAGCTTGTCTCTCTTTCTCTTCTCTCTCTTGCAATCTTTGTGTGATTTTTCTACTAGCTAGGTTCTCTATGAAAGTTTTGCCGAAACTTCACATGGTATCATAGATTTGTTGCTAGGATAAATCACATAAGAAATTTATTTGTAGGTTTGGGAGGAAGATGCAGTCAAGAAGAATGGAGTTTTCACTAGCAATTATTCTCATGCCACATAACTATTTCAAGTGGAAGCTAAAAATTCTACATCAACTTAGATGTAGTGGATTGTACTGAATAACAATGGCTATAGAGGTTGAGCCAACTTAAGCTATCGAGAAAAATAGGTATCTCAACCACATGAATAAGGAATGTGGCCTTATTTGCATGTGAATGTCCCCCGAGCTATTTTTCACATTAAAGCTTGTACTACTCCATATGAGACTTGGACAAAATTGGAAGATCTCTTTGGAAAACATGATGAGATGAGAGGCCATGTGCTCTAGGTAGATTTGAATTCCTTGGATCCGAGAATCTTTGATAACATCTAGGATTTCTTCATGAAGTTCAATTTCCTTATTCTTCATCTAAAGGGATGTGGTGTTGACAAATCAACTCAACATTATCAGTCAATCCTTTCTATTTTGTCAAAACTTGGTCCGAAGTATGTTGTGTTTGTCTCAACATTCCATATAGTGAGATTCACTTTGGGAGAAGCATGAAAAATTCCTACTATGGATAATTTTATTGAGTCCCTAATGCGTGAGCAAGATAAGCTCATCAAAATGGGGACAATCAAGGGTTCCAATGCACACACACTTGTTGTGCATGAGAGTAATCACACATTCAATCTGAATTCCAAGAAAAAAGGAAATGGAAAAGCACATTCTAAACAAAATAAGGAAGGAAATTCCAAACCCTTCGATGATTCCTCTAGCTCCAAAGGTGGAATGGGAAAGAAAGAGAAGTAAAAAATTGGTTATTGCAGCCGCATCTATCATCCTGAATCTACATGCATGAAGAAGACAATAGATCTCATGGAGAACACACTTCAACAGAACAATCTTGGGGACTGCATTCCCGAGAATTCCAAGAACAAGTTAGGATACCAACCACCATACAAAAGAGGTAATTATCATGCTTTAATTTCTATTCATTCTTCTCTCAATGCATGGATATTGGATTCAAGCGCATCCCATCATATGGAAGCCACATAAAATGTTTCATCTTTTATTACTGCATGCACAGGTCCTGCCATCCTCATGGGTGATGATACTCTAGTAGAGGTCACTAGACAAGGGAGAGTAGAACTCTAACATGGAATTTTTGAGAAAATCTTGCATGCTCCAAAAGTCTCTGTGAATATAATCTTTGTTTATCATATAGTGCATTTAGGAACAAGAAAAAGGGTGGAATTCACACTTGATTATGTAACCATTATGACATGTATGATAACTCCAAGATTGTTGTTGGTGAGGAAAATCACTAGTCTCATTTGTATACGTTCGATAAGTTTATTTCTAAATATTATTACGCTTTACTACTGAATCTTGTTGATGATGATAGTAAACTATGGCATGAGATATTTGGTCATCTAAACTTCAATTACATGTAGAAACTCTACAAACAGGGAATGGTCATAGGTTTTCCCAACATACACTTTTCCAAAGCAGTTTTCAAGGATGTGTTCTTGATAAATATCCTCAAGAGAAGTTTGAGAAAGGGAAGGCTTGGAGGGCCTCCTAATGCAGAGGTAAATGGGCTGCAACACACACACAATTACAACACACACCCTGCTACAAAATGTACAGTGGAAAAACAAAATATAAATACTTTTTCCAAATAATGAGGAATCCATTGGAAACTAAAACACTCAAAAACCCACAAATTTCAAAACCATTCGCTTATTAATTCAATGCAGAGAATAGATTTATATATTACATCGATCCTGAGTTAAAAAAAACGCCATGAATTGTTGCTTGCATGGTTGAAAACCACTATGAAATCATCCAGAGGGTAATGGTCTGCATGTATGGGCTACGATTTTGTTTTGCCTTCCTGTGTGCTCACCCAATCTGGAATCTTTCTCTCTGGTCCACCTTCTACGATTTCCTTGCTTTGTGGTTCACCAAACCCCTTGAAAATCATGCTCCATTTATTTTTAAAACTCCTCCTTGGATCTGAAATGATTTTCCTTTCCTCCAAGAATGAGTTGTTACTCAAACTGTCTCTTTGTCTTCTAGATTGCTTCAACTTCCTTTTGTCCTCGGGTTACGTTTTTTCCTTTAGCTGTGACTCATCATGAATGCATACCAACATGGAAAAATCAAATTATTACGACCACAGTGTTGCAAATAAAGAAATATCGTGAAACTTGTAAAATTTCATTATGTGCACGTGTTTGATCACAAGTTTCAGCACGTGTTTCAGCATGACACTTGTAAAATCTCTCTATATGTGGCAGTTTTAGCACAAGTTTCAACACATGTTTTAGCATGAGTTTCAGCACGTGTTTCAACACGAGTTTCAACATAGCAAGAGCAGCTACAGGAGTAATCAACAGTTTGAATTTACAACAAACTAACTAAATAAAATGGACCTGATCCAGATGGATCTCGGTGGCCATCCACCTTTTCCACTGAATCACCATTTTGAGCCTATGGTTTTGATAAACCATGATATTCACCATTTTGATGGGGAATGTAATGTAATGTCATCTTCATTTGTTAATTACAGACATCATGTAATGATTTCCTAGTGGTCTTATGTACATTTCTACAACATAACTTTAATGCACCAGATCACATTAGAACTCCGCATTTAAGCACGCTTAGGCTAGAGTAGTACTGAGATGGGTGAACGCCAAGGAAGTCTTGGTCTTTTACATGCCTATGGAATTTTATAAACTTAGTCCAATTTATCCCACATGCATCATGGGAATTGTTCTCATCTCACTCTCTCATATATAATTGAGGTGAAGGAAGCCCTTTAAGAATGCAATGGAGTGTGATGTAAAGCTTGTTGTGAATGAAGCATAGCCAACATATTTTTTCTTTCAGAGATAGGCTACCCCATTCTACTAGTTTGTGTTCTACCATGTTTTTATATCTTATTCAGTAATAGAATTTGGGTTTCACTGTATTTATGTGTGCTCTTCTATATTTTTGTGTATTTCATTATTATATCTTGGTTATATTTTTGTCTTCGTGTCGTTCTCAAAATAATATGGATCAGTGGTTTCAGAGCAGGATTCTCCTTGTCATTTCTCAGAGCAGGTCCCCAATGAGGTTAGGGTATAGAGAGTTGGGTCTTGAGCTAGTTTCACTTGAGGACAACTTCTCTCACCATCCCAAGTGACCTCCCATGGCAGAAGAAAAGAGAGATGACAAAGCAGGAGATACTTTCAAGATGTTTCTCAAGGAAGCTCTTGTGCAACAGAGGAACATATGATGGAAATATTCTCTCAAATCCTTCGAAGACTATCGATGGTGGTGGTTGAGGCATCTTCGATAGGAAGCCATTTCGCAAGTGCGACACACTTCAAGGTACTTGTCAATTTTGATATGCCCTTATTTGAAGGCCAGATAGATGTAGATGCTCTAGAAAAATGGTTGAATCTGCTAGAAGGTTATTACTCTATCCAAAAAATTTCCGATAGTGAAAAGATCACCTTCATGCTCCTTAAATCCCTTCCCCATGTCAGAGGTTGGTGGGAAGGTTACTGGGAGAGGTACATTGCAGATGAATCTACACTATTTGGGAGAGAACCCACTTGGGAGGCCTTTTGTAGATGCCCTAAAGGAGGAGTTATACCATGTCGGAAACTATGATGACCAATACATGAGATGGACAACTCTGGATTAGAAAAGAGACCAGATGGTGCGGGAGTACACCAACATATTTCATACCTTGTGCTCAAATCTAGGTATCAAAGACTTCGAGCGACACCTAGTTTTGAAGTATTGCAGTGGTATACACAGGTACATCCAAACAAAGATGGATTTCTTGGACATATCCTCACTAGTAGTTTCTTATTGATATGCATTCAAAATTGAGTAGAAATTCAAGCAGTAGAGTAAGTGAGAGAAGCATGGAAAAGGAAACTCTAACTCACATAATAAATGATAGAGCAAGGAAGGCCAACCTCAAGAGAGCCATTCCCAGATGCAGGCAAAGAAGGGTAACGAGAAGTCTAAGAAAGACACTAGAAAGTGGTGTGAGTTCCACAGCATCCCTTGGTACAATATTGATGACTGTCACTCAATACAGTCATTGGTGGTCAATCTCAAAGAAAAATATTCAAACCCCGACTTGGAACCTGATTCAGAAAATAATAAGAGGAGACAAATTATTGATGCAAAATCCACTACTATTGTTGCAACTGCAACAATCGAACCAGAAGAGGATCTCGAGGAGGGGGAGCGACTCTTCCATTCATAGATGTGGGTGAAGGGGACCCCACTGCATTTTATTGTTGATATTGGAAACCAAAATAACATCATCTCAACAGAGGTTGTCAAGCAATTGGATTTTCCAACAACACCACACCCGCAACCATACAACATCGGGTGGCTTCTCCATGATCAATATCTTCGTGTCAGCCAATAGTGTCGCATGTCCTATGACATCAAGCCCTTGAATGATGAGGTATTGTGTGATGTTGCCCCACTGGAAGTCTGTGATGTTTTATTAGGCCAACCATATATGTGGGGGCGTCATGTTGTTTATGAGTCTAGACCCTGTAGCATCATTGTTACTCTGGGGGGTCAACTATAAAATATACCAGAGGTAGTTTTAACTATTGTCCCACCAAAATAATGCCACAAAGTAATCTCTCATACTGCAAAGTTTAGCGTCTTCATAATTTGATTAGAAGGTGAACATAAGGACACTACAACCACTCAATCCTCAGCACAAGACCTTTCTATCCAACAAAAGAATATCGACAAGATTGTAAAAGAGTACCAAGATGTTTTTGTTGCACCTACAAGGGGTGCCTCCACACTACCCAGTAAAGAAAGGTTATAATATAAAACTTCACACTCTTCATGTTGCATCTTCACCGAAAGAGTCATCCCACACTCATGTAGATCATGCAGATAGATTGGTTGAACAAATCCAACCCCTTCAACAATAGGTTCATGAAAACCTTCAACAAGTTAAGCAGGACAACTTCTTCAACAAGGCAAGCAATGCACCAAGCTTCAGATTTAGCAGAATTCTGCCCACCTCCCATGGGAACTTGACGCAATGGGGACCATTGCTTCCTGAGGGGGGAGGAATGATCCAGATGGATCTTGGTGGCCATCCACCTTTTCTACTGAATCACCATTTTGAGCCTGTGGTTTTGATAAACCATGATATTCACCATTTTGATGGGGAATGGAATGTAATGTCATATTCATTTGTTAATTATAGACATCATGTAATGATTTCCTAGTGGTCTTATGCACATGCCTACAACATAGCGTTAATGCACTAGATCCCATTAGAACTCCGCATATAAGAACACTCGGGATATAGTAGTACTGGGATGGGTGACTGCCCAGGAATTCCTAGTGTTTTACATGGCTATGGAATTTTATAAACTTAGTCAAATTTGTCCCACGTGCATCATGGGAATTATTCTCCTCTCACTCTCTCATATATAATTGAGGTGAACGAGGCCCTTTAAGCATGCAATGGAGTGTGATTTAAATATTGTTGTGAATGAAGCATAGCCAACATCTCTTTTCTTTCAGAGATAGGCTACCCCATTCTGCCAGTTTGTGTTCTATAGTGTTTTTCTATCTTATTCAGTAGTAGAAGTTGGGTTTCACTGTATTTATGTTTTTTCTTATATATTTTTGTATATTTCATTGTTATATCTCGGCTATATTTTTGTCTTCAAGCCGTTGTCAAAATAATCTGGATCAGGACCACTAACACAACCTTTATTCGACTTATTTCCTATTTGCAGAATGAAAATATTTTTGGGTGGTGTGGATTGTGCGAGCCAAAGGATGCTCCTGCATCAGAAACCCCTGGTAAGAAAAAAATGAGCTCCAAATCATGTGTATATCATTGTTTAGGTGAAGAGTTCTACATACGTGATAAATGATCTTCAATCACCCATGATGCATATTTTTCTCCTCGATTCTTCCACTTGATCAAATATTCTGTGTACTCCTTCCAGTGAGTCTTCTTACCAATTCTGGTAGAAAGAATTTCTTCAATCTACTCCTCAGACTTAATTGGTAGATGGTGTTCGCATTCGCTGAGGGTAACTTCATCTTCTCTTTTGTCCCCTTCATGAAACTCATAAAGGTCAACAACATTGAATGTAGGCAATATGTCAAACTTATCCTGAATTTCTAGCTGATAAGCATTATCAAAGATCTTTTTCATAATTTCCCATGGACCTATCTTCTTGTACTTGAGTTTATTATATGTTCCTTGAGGAAATCTCTCCTTCCTCAAGTGAGCCATGGAAAACTCACCCTCTTTGAATACCTTATGTCTTCTATGTTGATTTGTTCTTTGCTTATAACTATCATTGTTGGTCTATAATTTCTTCTTTACATGTTCTTGTAATTCATGCATACTGTCCACAAAATCATTCGGATCAACACTCTTCTTGCCTTCCAAATACGAAAATGCAACCAAATCTACCACACCTTTTGGAGACCATCCATAAACAATATAAAATGGAATCTTTCCCACAGATCTTTTTGTTGAATCATTATATGTGAATTCAGCTTGGGCCAATGCCAAATCCCATTGACTAGGATTCTCTCCTCTTAAACTTCTCAAAAAATTTCCTTGACTCGTGTTCACTACTTCTATCTGACCATCCGTTTGAGGATGATACGCTGAAATGTACAACAAACATGAGCCTAAATTTTTCCAAATTATCCTCCAAAAATTCCCAAGAAATCTGGTATCATGATCGGAAGTAATACTCTGTGGAAATCCATGCAATCTGACCACTTCTTTGAAAAACAATGCAACTAATTCACTATCATCACTAATCTTCTTACACGCTATGAAGTGTGCCATTTTCGAAAATCTATCCACCACTACCATTGATAAATCATGCTTTCTTCGAGTCATAGGAAATGCTAAGAAAAAATCCATACTGATATCCTCCCAAGGTCCTTTGGGTACTGGAAATGGAGTATGGAGTTTCGTGTTCTGACTTTTTCCTTTGGCTAGTTGGCAGATCCTTCAACCTTCAACAAACTTTTGAACATCCTTATTAAATTTGGGCCAAAATTACCTCTCCTTTACCAAGGTTGCAGTTTTATCCATCCCAAAATGTCCTCCTAAACCACCACTATGTAACTCTTTAATGAGATTCAGCTGTATGGAACTTCTGGGAATACACAACTGTTAATTGTTAAACAAAACCCCTTCTGTATATGGTACTCCAGATATGGTGTTCTGTCTAAAATCCAAGGCTCCTTACATGCCTTCCAAAATTCTGAGAAATCTGAATCTTCTTCATACAATTCCTTTAGAAAGTTCAGTCTTACCACTTCTGCCGACATGGTATTAAGTAACGTTATCCTCTGATTTAATGCATTAGCTACCTTATTGGACTTCCCAGACCTATGTTTCAATACAAAAGAGTAACTTTGCAAGAATTCTACCCATTTAGTATGCTTTTGATTCAACTTATCTTAGTTGTTAATGTATTGTAGAGCTTTGTGATCCGTGAACAAGACAAACTCCTTCGACAATAGATAATGTCATCATTTCTTCAAATCTTGCAAAATAGCATAAAATTCATGATCATAAACATAATACTTGTTTCTAGACTCGTTCAAATTATCATTGAAAAATGAAATGGGTCGTCCTTCTTGACTTATAATGCTCCAATTGTTGTTCCACTAGCGTCACAATCAACCTGAAACACTTTATTAAAATATGGTAATGCTAATACCGGTTGTGTTGTTACTCTCTTCTTCAATTCTTCCAATGACTTCTCTATTTTTGTAGTCCACTAGAACACTCCCTTATTCATACATTCTATAAGAGGCACACATACTTGGCTAAAGTTCCTAATGAAATTCCAGTAAAATCCTTCCAATCCATGGAAAATACTCACATCGAATGTGTATCTTGGTGTTGGCCATTCAAGGATAGCCTTCACTTTCTCAAGATCCATTTTTTAGTCCTTCCTTCGAAATCACAAAACCTAGGTACACTAACCCTCACTGCATGAATGTACACTTCTTCAGGTTTATCAATATTTTCTCGTCTTTCAAGTGTTGTAACATTTATCTGAAATGTTCAACATGATCTTTTATGTTCCTGCTAATAAACAATATATCATCCAAATATACAACTACGAACTTACCCAAAAATGGCTTCAAGACTTCGTTCATCAATCTCATGAACGTGTTGGGTGCATTAGTTAACCCGAGCGACATCACTAACCATTCAAATAGTCCATATTTCATCTTGATTGTTTTCTTTGATTCATCACCTTCTTTGATCCGAATATGGTGATAACCACTCTTCAAATCACTTTTTGAAAAATATTTTGAACCACTCAAATTGTCCATTAGATCATCCATTCTTGGTAATGGAAATCTATACTTTATAGAAATCTTGTTTATATCATGCAAGTCGGTACACATTCTCCATTCCCCTATTTTCTTTGGAGACAATATTGTTAGTACTGCACACAGACTCAAACTCTCACGAATTAACCCCTCGGTCAAGCAATTCATGCACTTATTGATTCACTTATTCGCTCTCTGCTGGAGTCATCCTGTAAAGCGCTTTATTACATAAACTCGATTCAGGAATAAAATCAATTTGATGAGAAATAATTCTCACTGGAGGCAATCCTTTTGGAAGATCATTAGCAATAATCTCCTTAAATTCATCCAGCAATGACTTTATTTCTGTAGGTACAACATTTGGCTCTCTACACTTTTCACTTCTTTTAGAATTACTGCTAAAGAGAACAATGATTTTCTTTCTTCCTATAAGAATTCCTAGCAGAACATAGCATGATCCAACTGCTACTCATGTTTATATCAACATAATTTCTTGTTGCTACTACTGTATCGTTCAACATTGGTGTTAATTTATATCGTTGTCCATCTTTATTGAACTCATATGTGTTTTCTTACCATCAGGGTGAACTTGTCGATCAAACAACCATGGTCTTCCAAACAGTATGTGACACGCATCTATCTCAATCACATCACATAATACCTTCTCTTGAAAAATGCCTATTTGAAAATTCAATAAACATTGCTCAGTCATAGTCACCTGTTGTCCATTGTTCAACAAAGAAAAATAGTAAGGGCTCGTATGGTTCAACCTTGTAAAGTTTAGTTTTTTCATGACTTCATTGGATACCAAATTTTATGTACTTCCTCCATCTTTAATAAGGTTACAACATTTTCCTTGAACCTTACATTTTGTTTTAAAAAATTTCTTTCGTTGTTCTAGTTCCTTTTCCTCTTTTTGTTCATATTTAAGCAACACTCTTCAAAACAAAGAATTCTCACCTTGTTCTTTCGGAAGGATAGTCACATTTTCTCCAACTACTAAAGCTTCATCAACCTATGTGACTTTTGCCCCTGCTTCACCTCTTTTCCCTGAAGTTTTCCTTTATGGACATTCAGACTTATTGTGTTCCTCTACACCAAAATGATAACAAGTGATTACATATCTACTCTTTCCTCTTTCGAATCCTCTACCTCTACTAGCTCCATTTCCTCCTCTGCCACCATGACCACTGGCAAATTATTCTTCTTTTTCTCTACCTTTAGTAGTCCCTACTTTACCTCATCCTTTAAAACCTCTTCCTCTACCTCTAAGATGTGTTTTTCTCTCAATGTTTTCTTCTACCTTCAGGACAAGTTGATAAGCTTCATCAACAGTGCCAAAATAGAGTGTGCTCATTTCATCCTGAATTAAATACTTTATCCCATTTACATACCTTGCAACTCATTGGAATTCTAGTTCCTTGAGGCCTGATCTGAGTGATAGCCTAAAGAACTCTTCAGTGTATTTGTGAAAAAATGTCTCCCTTTGTCTGAGGTTCTGGACTTGTCGGAAAAAATTCTGCTAGCAATCAATAGGAAGAAATTTCTCTTTAACCTTGGTAACCATCTTATTCCAAGTTTTGATTTTCTCCAGCTGATTATTCACTCTATCCTTCTGCAGCATATCCCACCATAGTGTTGCATGGCCTTTCAGTTTTGTAACAACAAATCTTACTGAATTTGGATCCTAAAAACATTCATACTCGAAGTATCTTTCGATTTCTCCAATACAGTCAATGAGAACATCAACTCTCAGACTACCATCATAACATGAAAACTCAACATTTGCACTACCCCTGTTACTCAAATACGAAATCAATCTAGCTACTGGGTCTCTTTTATCACCGTCTTGTTCATCTTCGATTTCTTCTTCTAGCTCTGAGTATACTTTATCATCTCCATTCCTACGATTTTCCAATTCCTTTATTCTTCTTCTCAAATTTTCCAGTTCTCGATTTCTTGCACCTCCCCTTCCTTCGTGTCTCCTTCGCGACAACATTCCTCCAAGTTGTAGGTGTCTCACCAACATCCACAGACCTCACACGGTTTTGTAACCCAACTTGACTTCCAACACTCTTGTTGAGAAACCACTACGAACATGTATTATGTACCCTATCCCACATAAGAAGATTAGATGTTAATCCCAAATAATAACTGAGCTTTGATACAACATAATGTAGAGGTAACTGGACTGCAACACACACACAATTACAACACACACACTGCTACATAATGTACATCGGAAAAACAAAATAGAAACACTTTTTCCAAATAATGAGGAATCCACTGGAAACTAAAACACTCAAAAACCCACAAATTTCAATACCATTTGTTTATTAATTCAATGCAAAGAACATATTTATATATTACATTGAGCCTTAGCTAAAGATACAACCATGAATTGTTGCTTGCGTGGATGAAAACCACTATGAAATTGTCCAGAGGGTAATCGTCTGTGTGTGTGGGCTGCGATTTTGTTTCGCATTCCTATGTGCTCACCCAATCTGGAATCTTTCTCTCCACTCCACCTTCTATGATTTTCTTGCTTCATGGTTCACTAACCCTGTTCAAAATCATACTCCATTTCTTTTTAAAACTCCTCCTGGGCTTTGAAATGTTTTTCCTTCCCTCCAAGAATGAGTTGATACTCAAACCATCTCTCTGTCTTCCAGATTGCTTCAAATTCCTTTTGGCCTTGGGTCACATTTTGTCCTTTAGCCATGACTCATCATGAATGCATACTGGCATGGAAAAATCAAATCCATACGACCATAGTGATGCAAATAAAAAAATAATGTGACACCTGTAAAATTTCATTGTGTGCACGTGTTTCAACATGACACTTGTAAAATTTCTCTATACGTGGAAGTTTCAGCATGAGTTTCAGCATGTGTTTCATTATGATTTTCATCACGAGTTTTAGCATAACAAGATTAGCAGCATGACTAATCAACAGTTCAAGTTTACATCAAAATGACTAAATAAAATGGACCACTAACACAGTCCTTATTCGACTTATTTAATATTTGCATAATGGAAATATTTTTGGGTGATGCGGATTATCCGAGCCCAAGGATGCTCCTGCATCACCTCCTCTCCCTTGGAGCTCATCCACAATGATCTCATGGGACCCTTTCCTCATCCATCCAACAACAAAGTGACGTATGTGTTTACATTTCTTGATGATTTCTCAAGATACATATGGGTGTATTTTCTTAGGAAGAAGTCTGAAATTTTTGAGCATCTCAAAGACTTCAAAGCACATGTAGAGACTCATTCTGAGAAGAAGATCAAGATCCTCCACACAAAAAATTGGAGGGAATATGTGAACAAGGATGTAAAATATCTTTGTTTAGAGGCAGGTATATAGTTGCAACATATAGTACCATACACTTTGTAGTCAAACGAGGTAGTCGAGAGGAAAACTAGATCCCTCAAGGAGATGTCCATTTGCATGTTGCATGCACAGTCTCTTCCCTCAAATATTTGGGATGAGACACTTAACTGTGATAAATACATTCAGAACAGATCTCCTCACAGATTTGTCAAGGATAAGACTCCTTTTGAGGCATGGAATGGCAACGAACTGAAAATCACCCACTTCTAAATATGTGGATAAATCGCATGGGCCTGCATACCCTTTGAAAAGAGGAAAACATTAAATCCTCATAGAACCACATGCATCTTCGTGGGATATCTTGATGGTGTGAAGGGTTACATTTTGATTGATCCCTCGATGGACAAGCTCATTATTGAAAGAAGTGTTTAGTTTGAAGAAAGTCCCTTGCATGCACCATTGGAGCCACATGTAGAGACCTATATACCTCTACATACACTATACATTAGCGATGATGAGTCCACTCATTTAGATCATGGTTCATATTTGAGTTCCAAATATTATTGGAGAGATGATGAGCCACAATAGATGCCCAAGTGGGCATAGAGCACCCTTTAGGAAACAAGTAACCTTGTGCGAGATCCAATGGATCAAAGGAGGATGAGGTCCCAGTTTGAGGACCCTTCTCATGTACTCACATCTACCAAACTAATGGTGTGCATGCATTGCTACATGGTTCTAGCTTCAGAACTAAAGATCTATGAAGAGGCTGCAGTGAATCTCTTATGGGAAGTTACTATGCAGGAGGATTATAACTCTCTCCTCAAGAACCATACTTGGGATCTGGTTCTGATTCCTTCGGATAGAAATCTTGTTAGATGCAAATGGGTCTATAGGACCAAGAAGGAAATAGATGGACATGTGAGTAGGTACAAGACAAGATTGCTTGCCAAAGTTTTTCAGCAAATCCACGAGATAGACTATGATGAGACCTTTTCTCCAGTAGCAAAGATGGACTCCATATTATTGGCCCTTGCCATGTTAGTAGCCAAGGGGTGGGAAGTTCACCAGATGGATGTGAATAATTCCTTTCTTCATGAGGAGCTCTTAGAGGAGATTTACATGGATTGATCAACCTCAGGGGTTCATATGGAACTCATCCTTAGTGTGTCGATTGAAAAATTCACTCTATGGCCTCAAGTAGGCACCTAGAGCATGGTATGTGAAGATGGGTGCTTATTTGATTTATCAACATTTTGTTAGATGTAAATCATATCTGAACATCTACATGCTGAGAACCTCAAACGACTTGTTGATATTAGTTCTATATGTTGATGACGTCTTGATCCATGTTTCCCATTGGAGATATTACACACTCATCTAGGTAATTCATTTCTTAAGGTTGATAGTCTAATGTTGAGGGTGCTTCCATAGATGAGAATATTCTCTCCTCATATTATTCCTCTATAAATTAAGGTGCCTCCTACAAAATAGGGCACCTTCCCTCTTCATTTCATAGTCAGTTACACCTCAGTTAGATTAATGGAGGACACTTATGCATGTCAACCTCGGTTTTAACACCTGTAGTTGCATGTTCACCTCGGTTTACTCACTAGGAGGGCACATATCACATGCATGCAGCCAGGAGGGCGCATATCATGTGCATGAATTAGTTTCTCTCACCTCCACACGTGTGGCTCAGTTAATTGATGATTGCATGAACCATTTAACTAGGACTAGGTGGTAGATTACTTCGGTTTCTTTTAGTGAGTGTCTACATATATCTAGATCACTACTATGGCGCATTCACTTAGCCATGTAGAGTATATCAAGTGTATTATTCATTTAACTCATTCAATTAATACAATTCATTATTTCTCTCAAGCTTGTCTCTCTTTCTCTTTTCTCTCTCACAAATTTTGTGTGATTTTTCTACTAGCTAGGTTCTCTCTCCAAGTTTCACCGAAACTTCACATTTCCACCTACTATCACTCGTTTTTTCCATGTTTCGAGCTAAAACGTTTATGATGCTTTTGCCTAAATATTTCATGTTGCCAAGAGGGTATGGCACATATTTGGTCATTCATGAAGTTTCGCTAAGGGGGCACGCAATGAGGTGTCATCATTATTCCTCGATTACCATTAATCTCTCAACAATATAGGAATGAGTTAAGTTGGTATCAATCGTCGTACCATTCCCCCACCAATGAAAGTTGGATGCTTGAAGAGCATGCGTGAACATGAAACCCTTGGTACTTACTTAAAGATAGTTCTTGAAGGGCATGGAGAAGCATGACACCTTTGGTATCAATCATAATTACTATGCATACATGGAAAAAATATTTGACTAGCATATGGATTTTGTTTAAATTAGGAAAGTTAAATAAATGCACTAGTAATTGATTGAGAATATAGATCATTGAGCATTTATAAAAGGAAAAAAATAAAGTAGTTTACTTAAAAGTTATTAGAAAAATGAATGCATTTAGAAATCTACATGAAATAGAATAAAATTACTTTTAATTAATTTAAAATTTAATTACTAGTGTACTCATAAAATAAGGAGAAGAAAAAAGAAAAATTAATTCATAGTGGGACAAGATACATAGACTTGTGAAATACTATGACTACATTTGTACTCATTCAAATGGGAAAAGAAGAGGAGATCAAGGGAACATTTAGGAGTAAAAATATGAAGAGTAGTTGTAGGGTGATGAATAATCATTATTTTATATTTTTAAAAGAGGAATGAATAATGCATTTGTGCATGTGAGTGACATATGGGTGGGTGAATAATAGATAGTTAATAATTAAATAAATTGCAATTTTTTGTATAAAATAAGGCTTGACACCGTTTGCTCCCTAATAATGGATAGTTGTCCTAATAAAAACTATTCTATTGATGATTTGTTGTTGAGTTTGATCTATTATAGAGTGTTCTTGAGGTAGGCTATCCTCATAAACTTGACAACACACTCTCTTCTCCATTGCTAATATTTAACTTTTCATAATAACCCATTCTAGCTCTTCTCCATTGCTAGTATTTTACTTTTCATAAAACCCATTCTAACTTGAGGGTACATGGGAAGGAGAATATGCATTGGGAATTGGTAGGGTGGTCAACTTTTCAATGATTGACAAGCTAACACAAACCAACAAGAATTCAAGCTCGTAAATCAAAGCTTCACAAATTGAGAATCAATTTTCAAATAATCATCACAAATTTACTTTGTGAATAAGTATTGTTGTTATTGAAATATTTAAATTATTGATAATTTATTAATTGAATATTTAACTAATTCATTTTAGAAATTGATATTAATTACAATGAAAATTTGATTACATTGTTTCATTTTCATAATTTCACAATTTTCTCAATAACATATTTATTTAAATTTTTTTAATAATTTTCCAAACTTTTAAATATTTTCTTCATTTATGGCTTGCGAATATATTAATTTTTTTTAATCTTACTCTTTCACTTTCAAATCTTTCAGGTTGTGATGCTTTCAACAAGTTTCAAAGCTTACTTTACTCGAATTCAAATGATTTAGTCATTTGTCTTAGGGAATTTTGTATTTGATCAATTATATATATATTTTTTTTAACAGAAAAAAATACTTTTTATATTCAAAAGAATATAAAAATATATATTTAGTATTGGCAATAAACAAATACATGAAAAAGATT
The DNA here is from genome assembly GCA_000966675.3 of Picea glauca. Lineage (NCBI taxonomy): Eukaryota > Viridiplantae > Streptophyta > Pinopsida > Pinales > Pinaceae > Picea > Picea glauca. The sequence continues at coordinate 1,023,572 of JZKD02S1673081.1, forward strand.
ACTATTCTTTTCCACTGTGTCTTGAGATGGATAAATCCTGTCCATTCTAAAGAAAACTACCTATCCCATTTCTCTACTATGATCGGCATCCAGACCATTTGATCAATCATGTTGAGACCTCTTATTAGTCCCTGCCTCATTCTTATTCCACGGGCAATAAATGGTATAAGTTTATTTTATTTTATTAAATGTCTGGTTTATTTTATTTTATTTTCTGTGCAAGCAGCCATGTAGATGGCCAACAAAACCTAACTTTGATACATTACTAAAGTCAATAACAATATTATAAAATTTGATCAGGTTAAAAACAGGTACTTTTGTTTTAGGGAGTTCGTGACAACTTCTGGTGAGGCAATACACTAGTCAAATATTTTATCTTATAGAATATAGAATGGACAGAGTTGAGTCAGAGATTTCTTTAATCAATAAATAACTTTAAACGTTTTTTATTTTATTTTTATTATTTTTGTTATTATATATTGTTTAAATTGTTTGGTTGAATAAACAAATAGATTTATTTAAAAAATATTATTTATTTATTTTGATTAAATTATAAGTAAAAAAAAAATGCCTACTTAAGTTTAGGCCAGTTATAAAAAAACCAATTCAAAAAACAATTATATTAGGTGCAAATAAAATAATTATATTATGTATAAATAACTGAATCAATATTTTACCAGAATAAATACCCTTTAAAAATGCGATTAATATGATGTTTACAAATGTTTACTTTGCAAAAATAGAGCACGTTGGCTTGGGTTGCAGGTGGAAGTGTTCAACACGAGGGACGTGGAACTTTTATACATTTAATATCTTGCTTACTTGCAATTACTGTTAATCCATCCTTTGTGTTTTCTTAGACCTCTAGTGGCCAATGAAATAAAATGGAAAATGGTTCCATCACTGTGAACCATTATGTTTCCATGCCTCTACAATATAATTAACACGTAGTGGCTCATCATAAACCACATTCCAAGATGGAAACCTTGTGGTTAAAGTAATATATCTATTTCCACTCTCAAAAATATTATATATAGTAAATACGAATAATAATAGTAAGTGTTTCCTTCACTAATGCTAGTAAGTAAATTTGTTTGATAAATTTTCGGATACACATGACACAATCCTAATCGTTGCTTTTCACTACTTTTCAAAGATTTAAGACTTTGGGTTGAGCATGGAGTACTTTCTAAAGCATTTATTTGATTCGGAATATCATTTCCATTATGAAGTATCAAATAGTTCTTCCTATAATTCTATATATAATGCCATCCCCATGATTGAAAAGAAATAACTATGGTTGGGGATGGATGTATCTAAGTTCTCATGGGAACTATTTGATAAGTATTTCAAGGAAGGTTACCTATCAGATGAGATAATTGTTATATAGTTAAATGAGTTTAACTCATTAAGACAAAGAAACATGTCATTCCCATAGTATGAATCCATATTCATGGAGTTGATGAGGTATGCACCACTCTTGAACATAGAGAAGTTGTGGGTTAATAAATTTGTTTATGAATTGAACTATAATACAAGATTAAAATTTAGAATATTGATACCCCAAGCTTTGCACAAGGTGGTACAAAGGGATAATATAGTTGAGGAGGAACTCATGGGGAGTGGTTAGTAGAGATCATCTAGGCCTTCAAGTTCAAGTTGACAAAGATAGCTTTCTCAGTTAATTAGTGCATCTAGGTTAGTAGTAGGATATAGGGATGCATCAAGAGGAAATGTGATGGGTACACAAAGATATCAGATAGGGAGTCAAAGACTGCCATATGGGCCACTAATGCAACAAAATCAGTAGACACAACAAAGTAGTAGAACTGCTTTTTCGTAGTATGGGAATCAGAGTAAAGCTTCTAAGAGGGGGTATAAGAGCCACATTTTTAGAGGGATTATCTGCATGCATAGAAAAGAGCTATCTATGAGCATAACCAAACTACTGTAGGTGATCTAGGAAAATCCCACAAGATTCATGTAGTGGTGAATAATTGTCAAGATGAGCATCAATATACAATACTAGAGACATCAGGTAAGATAAATGGTATAATTTTTTCATTATTAATAGATCCAAGAGAAACAAAAAGTTTCATATCTCATAATGCATTATTAAGATCGAAAATGGTGACAATTAATCAAGAGGATTTCAACCAAATAGAAATGGATTCCTACGTTAAGAAAGGAGTAGGATAGTTGATTAAAGATTGTGAGATTGACCTCCGTGTATGTGTAACCCAAGTATCATTATAGTCAACTACCTTGGGATCCTATGACATGGTTATAGGTATGGATTAGTTAGAAAGACATGAATCGGTGTTATATTGTAAAGAAAAGAAGATTTACTTTATATATAGTTTAGGACATAAAACAATCCTAGTAGGGATGAATAGAGGAGTATCATTAAGATTTACTTTGGCATTGCAATTAAAGAAAATTTTGAGGAAATGATGTAAGTTGTATGCCATAACTACTATTAATAAGAAAGAGGATACAATAAGTATAGAATAATATCTTGTGTTATCTAAATTCTCGGATGTATTTCCAAAAGAATTACCTAGATTACCACATAAGAGAGAGTTAGAGTTCATGATTGAACTCAAACTAGAAATAAAAACCATCACAAAGGGTCCTTACTGCATGATGACTCTAGAGTTGAAAGAGTCACAAATGCATCTTTAGGAACTCTTATACTTCAGATTTATTCATTTGAATATATCACAATGGGGCATGCTAGTGATATTTTCAAACAAGATTTTTCAATTACTATAAATCATATTATCAAGTTACAAAAGAAGAACAAAAAATCTATGTGGATGGAATGATGTGAACAAGAGTTTCAAAGACTTAAAGAATTATTGACGATGAATCCTATATTAAAGGTATTAGATATGGATCGATATTTTTTGGTATATGTGCATTCTTCAAAAGAAGGAGTAGATTGAGTATTGATGCAAGAAGGTAGGGTAATTGCTTATGGTTCAGGAAATATTTGACCACATGAAGAGAATTATGTAATGCATGATTTATAACTTCTTATGATCGTGCATGCATTAAGGAGTGAGAGACATTACTTAATTGTAATAAAATCTAAATTGAAGATAGATCATCATGGACTTCAACGTATATTTATGCAAAGCAACCTGGACAAAGGAGGTGGTCATAATTATTGAGTGAATATGATTTTGATATATCATACATTAAGACAATAGTAAATAAAGTAGTAGATGCTTTAAGTCACAAATCATGTATTTTCTTGTTTTTCCCATTGAAGACAAATTTGTGAGATAAGATATTGAAATACAATTTGAAGATAAATGGTATAAGTTAGTTGAAATGGAATCAGAAAATGAAGTAATGAAACTTCCTAATTATGAAGGATATACCTTGGATGATGATGGTTTATTATGGTTTCATGAAAGGACTTACATGCCACCAAATGATGAGATTCAAAATTTAATTTTAAGAAAATATTGTGGAACAATTTATATGGATCATCTAGGAGTAAAGAAGATCAATGCATATATGAAACCATTGTTATTTTGTTATGGAATGAAGAGAAACGTAGTCTATTATGTAGTTATATGCCTTGGATGTCATCAAGTAAAGGCTAATCATTGACACCTAACATGATTATTGCAACTTCATGCAATACCATAATCGAAATGGGAAGTAATTTTGATGGATTTTATAGTAGGATTACCTACAATGTTGAGGAGACACGATTTATATTTCTAGTAATAGACACCTTGTCAAAAAATGCACATTTTATTATAGTAAAGAATAATTATCAAGCATTAGAGATCACAAGAGTATTTGTCAATGAGATAGTAAGATTGCATGGAATTCCAAAGAAGATAATTTACAATAGAGGGTTGGTGTTTATAGGGATATTTTGGACAAGTTTTCAAGAGGTGTTGGGGATGCAACCTAATTTTAGTACAACATTCCATCCTAAAACCGATGGATAGATAGAAATATTAAATCAAATATTAAAAGATATGTTGCACATTTATGTAATGGATCAACAAAACCATTGGGAAGAGTTTTTATCCCTTGTAGTATTCACATATAATAACAATTATCAAATCTTGATTAAGATGGAACCGTTTAAATTTGTGTATAGTATACCGTGTAGGATGCCTCGTAGTTGGGATAGGCTAGAGGATAGAGTCCTATATAGACTAGAAATCATCCAAAAGATGGAAGAACAAATGAATACGATTCAAAAAAGGTTAAAATAAGAACAATATACAAAAGAGCTAAGTAGATGCAAATATAATTTATAGAAGTTATAAAGTTGAGGATAAGGTATTTTTTCAAGTTAGACTCCAAAAGAGCTCCATTAAATTTGGCAAAGGAGCCAAGTTGTCACCATGGTACATGGTACCATTTAAAATTACTGAAAGGAAAGGTATGATTGCTTATTGTGTTGCATTGTCATTATCATTAGATCATATGCATGATGGTTTTCATGTATCTTTTTTGCATCGTTATATTTCAGACTCTTCTCATGTTATTAATTTGAGTCATTTGCAGTGTCAGATGAGGGGGCCTTAAATGTTGAACCAATTTGCATACTCGATTGGTGCACTCGATAGCTTTAACGTCATTTTGGTAGACCAAGTAAATGTCTAATAGGAAATTTATAGTTCCAGTTCATCTACTTGAGAGGATACAACTGAGATGCATCAACAGTTTCCTTATTTGTTTTAGAACTTTGGGACAGTTTCCTAAAGAGGATGTCTATGTAGTGCCTTCATTTTCTTTGAATAGTTTGATTGATTGGATCATACTACTTGAGGGCATTTTGATTGCAAAATGACCTGGTTTATTCACATATGTTATGATGATGAAATTTAAACTCCTATAACTATTTTGGATTGGATTTAACCGACATATTTGTATTTCTGAATGCGTTTTGTTTAATGTTTATATGATAACCATGGATAGATAAATAACATAGTGATATGATGTAACCAATGGTATTGATCCACATGGTTATGAAACATTGAAACCGATTTACATATTATATTTAATATGAAATAATTGCTAGATTCCATTGATGGTTTGTCAAGTGCGATAGGGAAGCCACAAGTGCAAATTGACGTGAGATTACATCAATATCGTATGGACTACAGATTGAGTCAAGACATTATGATATGCCATGTTATTAATGATATGTTTCTAATTTATTATCATGTGACTATTTAATGTATTTATTTTAGTGTATGTATGAATGAGGTATATGTTTGCCAATCAATCCACACATGTGCAATGGGATTGTATGAAAGATGTGCATAGTATCACAAGGAGTGGAGGAACAATGTCTCTATTTCCACCTATTAGCACTCATTTTTCCATGCTTCAGATTAAAAATTTTATGATGATTTTACCTAGAGGTTGCACGTTACCATGAGGGTAGGTCGTGGATTTGATGACTCATGAGGTTTAGTTGAGGGGAAATAAAAAACGTGTCATCCTTATTCCACGATGACCATTAGTCTCTCAACAAGGTAAAAGCAATTCAAGTTAACTTGGTCTCAACTATTCAACCATTCCCCTAGCAAAGAAAATTGGATGCGTGTGTTGGAACATCAAGCCATGATAGTTGATCAAACTTCTCTTGGAATCAATTGGCCAGGCAATCAAACTACACCTGGAAACAGTCGGTCAGGCGATCGACCAGATCTCTACATTAGTCAGTTGAGTAGTTGACAATCCTATTGGTCGAACAACTAACCGAAAATCAAAGATAGTCAGTCGGTGGATCGACTAGCCGAGCAATCGACTATGAGTTTGACGCATGGACGGTCAGGTCGAGCATCCTTGTCAAGATGACTAGACAATGCAGATTTGACAGAGTCAACTCTAACAACTGACAGTTATATGTGGACAAGATCTTCCCAATTACAAGGAAAGTGGTTAGATCTTGAAGCTATAAATAGCATACCCTATGGGTCATTATCAACAAGGAAATTGGAAATATTGTTGTTGTGTACAAAATGTCAAATATGCACTGTAATGTTCTGATCATAGTGCATTGTGATTAAGTGTTGTAATTATGTCTTATACACCACCTTTTTTGTCTTCTATTATCTTTATTACTCTTGTCTATTTCATATCAAGTTCCACCCAATTCCCCAAGATGGTATCAAAGATGATGGTTTGAAACCTCCAATGTTATCCGAAAACCTTGTTGAGTGATATCTGTTGTGTGATTGACTCTAGGTCAACAGTTTGTCGATTGGAACTTGTTGAAATAGAAATTCTCTATTTAGATATTGAAGATGGCTTCAGATATTGATCCTATAATTTTGAATAAATAAAATTACACAGTATGGGCACTAGACATGGAAACCCTGCTAAAGAGAAAAGGACTATGGAAGTATACACAAATCATGATTCTAGATTCAACAAACTATCAGACAAAGTTTGTTGTTAATGGAAAGACAGATGAGGCTATGGGGGTCATCACAACCTGTACCTCATGGGAAGTTCATTTTCACATCAATGGAATCAATTTCCATCATCAAGTTTGGAAGAAGTTGAATTTGTTGTTCGACAAAGTCGAGGAAAGCCATGTCATGCAGTTGGAGAAAGAGTTGGTCTCTCTTGATCCTCATTCTTTTGACATAATAGAGGACTATCTGGTGCATGTGAAGGAACTCTAGTTGAAATTGGGTGAATGTGGAAATAATTATCAGAAGAAATATGAAAAGCTCGTCGAGCTGGTCTTGATGAATTTGAGAACACCATTCAACATGTTCGTTTCAACTTTCCACACCAATTGACAGGCACACAAGGAAGATGGTAAATATTACACCTTGAAGATTTTTGTGGTAATTTGATCATTGATCAACACAAACTAATTGAAGAAGGAAATCTTGGTGGTAAACATCAAGCCCACTTGCTCAAGGGAAAGTGAAATCCAAATCACATGGAAAGAGGACGGATTGATACCCCTACACAGAAACCTGGATGCCTCAACTAGAAACCTAAAGGGAAAACATATGCACCCTATCAAAGTGGAAAGAATAAGAAATGCTAGTACTATGGAAAAAATTGGCATGTGGAGAAGGTATGCTATAATAAGAGAGATGATTTAGAAGAGAAGGTTAAACACCTTAAAGGAGAATTTTTCATTATTCGTCGACCTACTGATAATTTCACCTTCCAAGTTGAAACATCTCAAGCCTTGTTGTCTCATTCTACATAGAATGAATGGGTAGTCGACTCTAGGTGCACTCATCATATGGATAAGGATGCTTCCTTGTTCACGTCCTTGAATGTAGTCGAGGAGAGGAAGATTTATGTTGCCAATGATTTTTCTCTCGATATTGTTGGTTAGGGTGACGTTTCCTATCGACATGGGAGAATTTTCGACATTTATCATGTGCCAAATATGAGTGTCAAACTGTTTTTCATTTCTCAGTTAACACAGACAGGTAAGATTGTGGAATTTTAGCTAAATTGGTTCTTTGTGAGAGATTTGAATAAAGGTTAGTCAATTTTTTCCGCAGGGTTTCTCAACCCAAAGGATAGTTTGTATAAATTATGTGACATGACTCAACTCGACATCAAAATGACTGCTCATATTTCTCACAATTATGAGTGAATTCAAACTTTCCATGAACGACTCAAACACCTTGATTTTCAAAGTTCGCTGTCATTGGAAACTCAAAACATTGTTGTTAGTATACCTAAAGTGTTTCCCCTTGAAGTAGTTTATAAAGGTTGTGTGCTTAGCAAGCATCATCAAGTACCATTTGAATCTGGCAAAGCATGGCAAGCACAAAACCTCTTGGAACTGGTTCATAGTGATTTCTACTACATGAATCTACCTTCCCTTGCATGTGCAAGGTATATCTTGACTTTCATTGATGATATCTCTCGTTTCACTTGGGTCTATTTTCTTAAGAATAAGATATTGTGTTTGAAAAGTTCAAAGAGTTTAGAGCCTTTGCTAAGAAATAATGTGGCTGACCCATCGAGTGCCTAAGATCAGACAATTGTGGTGAGTATGTAAATCGACCTTTTGAAGAATGTCTGGTTTGATCTGGTATTGAATAGTAGTGGTTGGATCCTCACACACCTAAGTAGAATGGGGTCATAGAACACAAGAATCAAACATTAGTTGAAATGACTAGATGTCTTTTGTAGGCCAAAGATATTCCTCCTCGCTTCTGGGATTAAGCTATATATTGTGCAAACTATATACTCAATCACATCTTGACTCGAGTTGTTCCTTCGATGACTCCAGTCAAATGATGATGTAGAAAGAAGTCTTTAGTCGACCACCTCTATGTATTTGGATGTATTGCTTGGGATCATATTTCCGATGATTGCAGAAATAAATTTGATGTAAAAAATCATGCTTGCATCATCATGGACTACTCTCAATGGTCGAAATCCTCTAAAATTTTTGATCGTGTCAAATGGAAAATCATTATCAAGAGAAATGTATGTTTTGATTAGAAGTCTTCTGGAATCAATTTTTTGAATGCCTCCTCTTGATTGTTACAAGATTATCCATTTGATGTTGTTACCGAATCTGGCTCTCTTATTCTATTTTTCAGTCCTTCAACTAGATATTCGAACTCTATTCCTATTTCGACTGGATTGTCGACCTCTAAGTCGATTAGTCCATCGATATATATTACGACTGGTCCCTCATCTCCATAGACTAAAACTATTCTAACTTCTAATCGATCTACTGAAATGAACAATAGTTCACTTGTTTCTTGTCTACCCCATTGGGCTACCAAGACAATTGAAGTTGTTGGACCTGATGTCGGTGATATTTCCTCCGAATGAAAAACTTGAATTCAAAAGCAACATGCCAACATTGCATTGATGACTCATGTACTTGAAACTTCTGATCATGTTGCCTACTCAAATGCTCAAGGAAAAATTGAATGGGAACATGCTATGCAAACATAAATTGATTCATTGTCGAAGAATCACACTTGGAAATTAGTTCCCCAACCGCAAGGAAAGAATGTTGTAAAGTTTCGATGGGTCTATAGGACCAAATTTACCTATGAAGGTGTTGTTGAGCGACATATTGCTCGTTTGGTTGCAAAAATATTTTCACAACAAGAAGGTATCAACTACATTGAGGCTCTTGCTCATGTTGCGAATATGAACTCTATTCGACTAATTATTTCCCTTGTTGCTCGATTTGGATGACAAATCCATTAGAAGGATGTGAAGGGTGCTTTTCTTCATGCAGACCTATCTAAAGAAATTTTCATGGAACAACCACCTGGTTTTGTAACAAATTCTAACCTGATTTTTCAACTTAAGAAGTCTTTATATGGTTTGAAGCAAGCTCCCCAAGTTTGGTATGCTAAGATCGACAATTTATTTCTTCGACTTGGTTTCAAACGTTTTGAATCTAGTCACAGTTTACATGTACTCCATACCATTGGAGACACTTTGATTGTTGTTGTAAATGTATATAACCTTCTCATTATTGGCAATAACACTGATCTCATTCTTAGATTGAAGAAACAACTTGCTGACGCATTTGACATGTTAGATCTCGGTACTCTCCATTTTTTTGAGTCTTCAAGTATTACCACTATGTGATGTTTTTTTCATTTCTCAATCTAAATATGTAATGGATCTTTTGACACATTTTAATATGACTGATTGTAATACCTATGCTACTCCTTTTCAATCTGGAACCATGGTCACCAAAACTTGTCAAACTCCCAAAGTCGATGCTACACTTTATCGACATTTGGTCGACAATCTTATTTATCTTACTCATAGTTGACCTGCCATTTCCTTTGTTGTTAGTGTGGTTTCTCAGTTTATGCAGGACCCTATAGAATCCACTGGAAAGAAGTCAAACAAATTGTTCATTATCTCAAAGGTACTGCTCATTTTGATATCAAGTGTTGTCGAAGTTTAGATTCACTGGTCGGATTCACCGACTCCGATTGGGTTGGTGATAGTGATAATCAGAAGTCCACTTCTAGCTATGTGTTTCATCTCAACACTGGACCATTGCTCTAGTCATGCAAGAAACAAAATATAGTCTCCTTGTCGACTACAAAGGAAGAATATTGTGGTGTCGTTCATGCAATTACTGAAGCAGTTTGGATCCGATAACTTCTAGGTGAACTTGGCTTTCACACATTTAGACCTCGGCTACAATATACTATGATAATCAAGGTGCCATACATCTTGTTGACAATCTTGTTTCCCACAGTAAGATGAATCATGTTGAGTTCCTTGGCTCACTTTCTCTAGAGAACTCCTCTTGTTCCCATACTTCCAATCCTCAGCTGGAAGTGTTTACAACATCCTTTGCTGCAAGGTTCTGCCACAAATATTCACTTGATAACTCTACTTTCCCTCCGTCACAACTCTACTAGTTGTCGGTTGCTACCAATCTTTCTCTGCTTCTACCTTTTAATTAACACTGTTAATTAAAAATACATAGATTAAAACATTCAACTCATACCTTCAAGATCTTTCTGATATATTGTCTCCTCATTCAATGCACTTGAATGTACAACTCTCTATCATATTGCCTTTGTAATTTCTCATGCATCCCTCTATGCATGCTCCCTCTGAATCAACTCAGACTCTCTCATGTTATATTTGAAATCAATAATTTCTTCGCTCTGATACCAAATGATGACCTCCCCGCCTATTCTTTCCCACAGGTGCATAATTCTTCTTTTTCATTTTGATGCAGTTCTGAAGTAGAAATGCTCTCCAAATATTTCACAGGCCAAATCTCCTTAACAAAGTTTTGGAATAACTATGTTTACACCTCAAACCTTTCGTGCTCCTATTTAGGTGCTATTTCCTTGTGACAGAGTGTTAAATCCTCCAACACTTATCTTCCCTATGACTATGCATCGGGACATTGGACGTGGATGTCGGATACTAGACCTTCACCAAAATGATGCGAAGTTACTCCCTTCTCATATCGATCTGGTGGATTAACTCGTGGGAAACTCCAACCTCCATGATCAATGTAGATCGTTAATCTTTCTTTTTAACTAACAATTGGATCTCTTTCTAAAGTACACCACATGTCTTCTTCTTATAATATTTACACACGTCACCTGACATATGTCAGTTGTCGAATCACCATAGTTCCATCTCGTAGTTCTCTAACGAGACCCTAATCCGGCATGACATGGAACCCAACCATGTGGGTCTACTGACGTGGATCTGCCACGTGTCGATGTTGACTAAGCTTCCATGTGTCACCTCAATCTATGCCTTTCACACGCTCCAACTGTCGAATGGACACTAACACATGTTGTCTTCCATGTGGGCCGCATGTCTCTTTCTTATTGACTGTACATGTGTGTTGACGTGTATCGACCCTGGACTTTCAGATTATTCTTTGTGCCTAGGTTATCCATGTGCCCAATCCATTGGTAATTGGCCTATCCAGTCACAAGGTTTATTTACCAGCCGATCCGGTCTGTCGAACCTCAAATCTCGAACTCTTTCCAATTGTCATTTGTTCAACATGGTTGATCTGACACGTTAAGTGTCAAGCACCTTCACCGATCCAATCTATTTCTAAGTCATCAATCTTCTAGATAAAATGGCAACTTGATATCTTCTTTATCACGCTCCCATTGTGCTCCTAATCACCGTTGATCTTCTTCTTCAATGAATGATCGCCATGTGTATTAGACAATGGGTCGCCAGAATAGTTCTTGACTTCTCCCTTTTCAACTTGTCCCAATGGACGAGATCCGATGGAATCTCTAATGTTAGCTTAATTCTTCCGCATTGATCTCTACCGTTGATCAGATCTCGAGGCAAGATGCTCCTACATCAAATATTTAACTATTTTTTTTTAAATATTAATATTAATTACAATGAAATTTTGATTACGTTACTTCATTCTCATAATTTCACAATTTATTCAACAACATATCTATTTCAAGTTTTCCAATAATTTTTCAAACTTTTAAACCTTCCTTTCTTTATGGCTTGCGAATCTATTAACGTTTCTCAATCTTTCTTGTCATCATAATACTTTCACTGAGATTCAAATCCCACTTTACTCAAATCACTAGATTTGAGTCATTAGTACGAGGGAATTTCATTTTTGATCATGTCTTGTAGATACCTCTTCTTCACATACATTAGTTTTGCAATCTTTGCATACAACACCCCCTTATACGTTAATCTCCCTTACGTTCTAGAAAGTATAAATAGGAGGTTATATTTTCTAGAAACTTTTCCCAAATCAAGATTGTAAACGCATTAGAGCATTTGCTAGTAGAGCGAAATAATTCTCAAGTTGACTTTCCCCTCATGAAAATGCCAACCAATGCACACTACCATTTCTCAAGTTGGCTTTACCCTCTACCAATGCCAACCAATTCTAGCATGAGAATTCTATCTAAAATTCCATCCAATGTGTTTGAGGGAAATAATCACACAATGTTCACACATTTTAATAAAATACAATAAAAATCCATCAAAATTGTTAAAAAAAAGTTTAACATAAAGGAAAAAAATTATTCCATGGCACCTGTCATTATTTTAATCTAGGGAAATAAATTAATCCATATAACAACTCAAACATAATATGTAACATTTCATTCCCATGAGAGAGTTAATAATCTGATAATACCTACATTAATTATGTAAATAGGTGTTTATGTGGATATATCCAGGGTCTCCTTAGCGACGCTTAATATATTGCTTACTTACAATACCTGTCACACTGTTCATCCCTCCTTTATGCTTGCTTATACATCCAGTGGCCAATGAAATACAATGTTTCCATGGGATTGTTTAGCACTTTGAATCATTATGTTTCCACACCTCTATAGTTTAATTGACACATTGTGGCTTATCATGAACCACATTCCAAGGTGACAACCTAGTGGTTTAATTTGCACTTATGTATCTATTTCCACTCTAAAAAAATATTAATAATAAGTGTTTCCTTCACCAATGCTGAAACCTAAATATGTTAGGTAAATTTAAAATGTTTCCATGCGATTGTTTAGCACTTTGAATCATT
>JZKD02S1673081.1:1036608-1047681 GCA_000966675.3 Picea glauca
TGTGTGTGTGTGTGTGTGTGTGTGTGTGTGTGTGTGTGTATTTGTGCGTTATTTTTATATTCTACTTGCAAATGATTAAATATTTACATGTGTAAAATTTGTGTTCTTATATTATGAATGTGACAAATGCCAATATAAAACGTAATTAGCATATGCATTGGTAACTAGATTAGTGTGCCTAGGAATATGCTCATAGTTAATAAACTCAAATGATCATTCGAGAATATGTACCCTAAGGAACCACTGTAACAAGACTGAATCATGAATATGGTATAGACCATTCAAATGTGATACAACCAATTGAGAATCCAAGAACATGTGAAGGTGTTGATTACCATGTGACAGAGTGTCTCACAAAAGCTCGATGGCAACGCTATATTCAACAACAATATTTGTAGTTTCTCCAAGACAAACACCACCAACAGATACTAGCAAGTTAGTGGGCGAATAAATCACTTAGGAAGTGGAAGCCAAGTTCCAAGTGTGATGATTATCACCGTGTATGAATCCAAAATAAACTGACGACTCCCCCGGCACCTTCCACATATCAAAAGCTCAACAATAAAAAACGCAATGAAAATGAAGAAACCTATACAAACCTATATACAACAATAAACAATAAATACAAAATAACTAGTACTCGAGCCATCAAGCTCAAGCATAGTACTTCTTAAGGTAGAGCCAATTTCTAGGCTCTGACAACACGTTTCCCTCATAATATGCTAACTCATAAGACCCTTTTTCCAACACCCGTCGCACGATGTATGGACTGTGCCACATGGGGTTAAACTTTCTTTCCCCCAAGGAATCCTTGTCCTAGGCATAGACTAACACAAGGTCTCCTTCAGAAAATAACCTTGGGCAGACATAATTGTCATATTGAGACTTGACACATTTCTTATGTTCTTCATTTTCTAAAGTTGCATCTCAATGTTTCTCGTCAAGATGTTCAAGATAAATGAGGCGTTCTTCAAGTTGCATCATGTCAGGTAAGAGTTTGACAACAATTTTAAGTGAAGGGATTTTACATTCAATGGGAAAAAATGCTTCTACTCTATGAACAAGTTGAAAAGGTGAGAAGCCTGTTGTAGTTTTGAATGAGGTTCGGTAAGCCCACGATGCTAAATATAGCATCAAATTCCAAATTGACCTGGTTGAGTTAGCTGTCCTCTTCAATATAGTTTTTAAATATTAGTTAACGACTTCGACCTGGCCATTAACCTGAGGATAGCAAGGAGATGAGTTCTCCTGTATAAAACCCAATTTCAATGCTAACTCAGACATCAAGTTGTTTTGGAAGTGACTATCATGGTTAATGAAAATATCTATTAGGACCCCAAACCTAGCTATGGCCTGATTGAACACGAAAAGTATTGTGGTTTCACCATCATTAGAAAATGATAGTACAAATTTTTCCCACTTTGTAAAGTATTCAATGACCATTATAATGTATTGATGCCCCCTAGACGAGGTTGGGTGGCATGTCATGAAATATACCCCCCACTTAGTTAAGGGACCAACAACAATGATGGGAAACATAGGAGAAGGGTGCACACACATATTCTTTGTAAATATTTTACACGTATGACATTTCTTGACTTCTTATATGCAATCGTTAAAGATCATAGGCTAGAAATAACCAACACACAAAATCTTCTAGGTTGTTTCCAACCTAGATAAGTGACTACCACATGCTCCACCATGGAAGTCATTTAAAATGACCTCTTCTTCCTCGTGAGTGAGGTAGCGAAGGAGAATTGAGTCTACCCCTTGTCAATACAAAGTGTCGGTGATAATGAGAGATTCCACATGGATTCTCTACTAGGAAATCCAAGATCAATCAGCAAAGACTAAATATTTCTTGGATTTCGTCGACGCAAAATCCAAATTGAACTCTTGAAACACAACAATCCACTTTTTATAATTCCCACAAATAATTCATCGAGTCAAATTATACTGAAAAGGATTAATGTTAACGATGATGATTGTATTACACAACATAATGTAATGTTGGAGCCACTGAAAAACATGAAATGTCACTAAGGTCAGTTTCTCGATGTGAGAGTACTTCAGTTCAGGACCCAATAAAGAACGACTTAAGTAGTAGATGACATTCTCTTGGAGCTCATCATCCTTCTAAACTAAGACCATGCCAATAGACGATTCAAATGTTGCCAAATACAACAGGAAATCTCGATTATAATCTAGGGGACTCAACAATGGATTCGAAACCAATGCTTTCTTTAATGCATCAAATGAACGTTGTGTTTCCTTGTCCCAATAAAACGAAACCTCATTTTTTAGAAAATGCATAAAGCCTTTCTTAATATTGGCATAGTTAGTTACAAAGTGTCGAGTGAAATTCGTCTTTCCTTGTATACTTTGAATTTGATGAATTGTGTGCAGGGGAGGAAACTGAGTGTTTGCCTCCACTTTCAAAGGGTCAACCATGATCCCTTTAGTTGAAATTATAGAACCCAAAATATGTCCCGAGTTCGTGCAAAAAATACATTTATGTGGATTTAAATAGATTTGATAGCAATGACATCTCTCAAAGACTAGGTGGAGGTGTAAAAGACGATGAGCTCTCTTGCAAGAATGAGTTGTGAGATCATCCAAATAAGCCTCCACTATATTCTTCAAATCATGAAAAGAAAACATCATGGCCCGATGAAAAGTATCTCCAATGTTTTTAAGGCCAAAGGACATCTCCTTGTATGTGAAGGTTCCCCAAGAACAAATGAAAGTTTTCTTATGTTGGTCTTCCGGTTGAATCTCAATCTAGTTAATACCTTGAAAAAACATCCATGAACGAAAAATCTCACTCCCTATGCATTCATCGAGAATCTGATCGATGAATGGAATAGGGAAGTTATCATTTGAACATGCTTTATTCAAGTCTTGGAAATCCATATGCACTCGAATCATACCCTATTTTGTATCGATCGAAACTGGGTTGGATGCCCATTTCGTCAACGACACTGAGTAAATAGAGCCAACTTTGAGTAGCTTCTCCACCTCCACTTTAATTGTTGTTTCTTTCCTTGGATTCACTAGTCGCAACTTTCGTCAAACTGGTTTCACATTCTCATAGGTTCGAATCTCATTTTGAACAATTCGAGGATCTATACAAGGAATTTCCTCATACGACCAAGCAAAAACATCTATAAATTCCTTAAAAAGTGTCATGTACTCATGAATTTTGTCTTGAGAGAACTCTTCCCCAATAAAGACATTTTCAACAACATCAAGGGTTCTAGAAATGATAATGGGAACAATTTATGATATATTTTTCATATTTCCCTGAACATAGACACCATGCCTATCTAAGGGATTTACCGTCCAATAAAAACTCCTACTCACGACCGAACTGAATTCTCCATTTTCCACGCGACTAATATCGGGGAGGAAATAAAATATATGATGCATATCCTCTCATATCCTTTCATCCCCATTCATTTCCTCAATAATAGCTTCGTCTAAAGGCAAGATGATGTAAAGATAGGAATTTGAAGAATTATGAGCCCAAATAGGCTCTAGAAAAAGATCGTCCTCTTTCGTCAAAGAAGGAGCTTGATACGGGTCTACAGTGGCTTGTTGTATAGCTTGATAAGTGACTTCCACTGTAGACAGTGGCATAGCCATTCCAACATGATTGCGGCCCTCGACCAAATAATACGATGAGGGTAACACCCATGGATCTCATAGATACGATGCTTTGAAAAAAATGACTCTTGTAACAGGAGTGGGGACTCAACTTTTGGTAGCTGCCTAGGGTGGCATGAATGTAGGAAACCGGTGATAAAAAAAATAAAGGTATCCATAAGCGATGGATACATTCAAACACCAATTATCTCTATTTCCGACTAATAGTTCTCAATCAATGGAACTATGAATCCTTGATTCTTTGCGGAGCTAGAACGGTTTAAATACATCTGATTGATAGTCATAATCCTTCCCTCATGGGGAAAGCATAAAATTTGAAATATCGATGAGACAATCGTTGTCATCACGTAATTCCAACTCCTTCCCAATGACAAGTTATAGTTGAGTGGGACATCAACTACTTCTACTTCTACATAAACATACTTTCCTCCTAATTGGACTAGAAAAGAGAAAATAAGCATATGCAGCCTAAATGATTGTCCTTCAAATGCGGTCAACAAAGTGGGAGAAGGTGTGAGTTCTGGAGAGTCGATATATTTCTGGTAGGACAAAGACATGATGCACGTAGAATCTCCCTCATCAACAATGGTTCTCCTGATAATGTGTTTTGCATAAACAATTTCAATATAGAAGGCTATATGATAACGAAGGAAAGGCTTCACATCAACAACGTTGAACTTTATAGTGAGTGGGTTGGAAGAATCTGCCACTCTGATCATGGATAACAACATGGAGCGTTGTGTGGGGAACTTCTGAAGCACCTCAGGAGAATACATTGCACATGAAGTTTGAGTTAAATCCTCAAAAATAGAGTAGTTGGGTGCAGATATGGCATTAGGTTTGTGTGATTCTCTTTTGTACACACCTTTTGGTATGCACGTTGTTGTTTCCTTTTCAGGTCTCTCTATATGAAGAAGTCCTTAAGGATCAAAATTCTCTTTACATTTTTTTTCGACTTTGGATTACTATAATCGCGATACCTGGTCGAAAAATCTACCTCCTCTTCTTTTATCTTTGAATAATTAACCATGTTAACGAACGAGAAAGATCCATTCGACAAAGGCACACCGAAAGTTCCCCCTTGCGGATTGGAAGTGGAACATCCAACCTGCATATTTTGTCCTTGTGGAAACAAATTTTGTAATACAATAATTTGTTGTTGCAACTTTATCAAGCGTTAGGATTCTTCCATCTTGGGGAATTGATGAGTAAGGTCATCATCCCATAGATATTGCATGGGAACTTCACTTTTATCTTTTCACCCCTTTCCCCGTCAACATTCTTGTTGGGATTTTTGTTGTTGACCCCGTTACTCTTCTTTCCTTTGCCTTTATTTTTATCTCTGGGTTTCTGAGGACCTTTTTGAGTCTTCAACTGCAAAATATGTACATCCGAGGACTAGGTTCTGGGGGTGGTCAAGACAGAGGTCATAATGACTACAGTTTGTTGAATTGACAACTCTTACATCTGGTTAGAGACTAGATCTGTGGATTTGCTTTAATAGGAACCCACAATACCATAGTCATGTGGTCCCAAATTTGGTTTCTCTAATTTGAGGGTTGATCAAAGTGCATTAGGAATATTCTCGCAGAGCATTACAGATTGAGAGTAAATCAATTCTAATTGTTGTTCCCTAAATATTGACTTCTCTTCTGAGAACACCCCTAAAGTGGATACATCCTTAGAAATGTAAGGAAGCAACGACTTCAAGAACCAATCAAAGAGATATTTTGGCGAAACCATGGATTTAATTAAGCCCTTCCATCTCCTCCATTCTTGAATTTGATTGAAAATGTGCATAGCATTGTCTTGTTCAAAGTTTTCCAAAATCTCTATATCGACATCGTATTGAACATGGAGTTGGAATTGGTTGGTAAAAACCATGGTGAGGTCGCAAAACATCGTTTACTTTGACCTTTCCAACTCTATATACCATTTCACAGCAACCCGAGTGAGGGTACGTTGGAATAGATGTAGCTGGATTGAGTCATCATTTAGAGAGTTGAATGAGCACCATAAATGAAACATTGTTATGTGGTCATGTGGATATTCACCACTTTTCCCTTCAAACTTCAAGATGTACGATGGTAGTTTGGTGGGAATCATAGGCCAACTTTGGTCACAACAAATCAAGTCATTCATAAACTTAGACAAGTCTGGAAAATGGAGATTTGTCAAAAAAGGTAGCCTGGGTTGTGTCATCGACTAATTAGCATCTTGAAAAGAGGGTCCTAGATTGTAACTGGAACCAAGTTTCCAGTAATATTTTGTCGATGGACCAAATATTTGGGTACAAACTTGTTGGATCTAGTTAAATTGAGGATAACCTCCACCCATACGATTCTCATATGGAAGAACAGGGTTTCCCCYTGCTAGACTGCTTTGCAAAGGAACTAATCCTTGTATGGGGTTATACTGACCGATAAAGAGGTTTCCCCCTGACGACATCCCTTGYGAAGGAAAGGACCTTTGTATGGGATTACAYTRATCTTGGAAGGGGTTTCCCCCTGCCAACAYTGTAGATGTTRTGAAGGATTACTCATGAATCCAYTRTATAATGTGAACAGAGTGGAATTTGAAGGCATGCTAGAAACACCYGTGRAAAYGCCCKAGCCTCCAAAGGGGTTAGGAMCGAAAKATGAGAAATCCCTATTCCCAATAGATGGAAACGATGGAGGAATGTGACCTCCACCCYAAGGGATCRCTTGGTAGGGAATTGAAGAACTCCYTGCACCAATGTTAGAMTGCCCATAGATGACATACCGAACAAAAAATGCCTRRGACATTGGCTRGGAACCATCCAATGCATTGAGAATGCCCATTGACGACATACCGAACAAAAAATCGTTTGACATCAACATCAATGACATGGATCCACTTATGGAAGGAGMARAACCAATGACCARCGAAAAAGTACTGGTCATCRGAGMAACTATGGTGGAACTAACCACACTAGTTKTTATGTTGGACACACCAAGTGGAAAGATCCCCCCARTGACTATTTCCGAAGTGGAAKCTATAKGGTRTCMTGACGAATAAAATTGCAAAGTGTCGTCCATAGTGACCCAGTGAAGAGGTCTAATATCAATAAAGTATGATCTAGGAGGGGGAAATTGCACCATAGGTGATGAGAAATTTCCATTTAAYRGAGGGTTATAAGTCAGAGTGTATTATTTRKCTYTGAGATCTTCAACCGTTACAACCTTTGRTTTTGAGGCGTTAAYCTATAAGGGCTATGTAATTGAGATCTTGACTAGACCAACCAGCACAAAGCACTAGATTSWTCAAGACGACGCCTTAGTGGAAGCGAAGGAGAATTGTTTMTCATTTCCTCTTCTGRAGCYAGACCTTGAATTCTCCTCAATCTATGAGGTGGTTGGTCAGCSACTTTGAGTTTCAACTCTCRAGTGACCACATACATGCCTACCTAAGCAAGTYTATGATCATGGAKCACACCACTAGAAAAATCCTAAAAGAAAACAAACARAMAAAAATGACCTTGCTAATATCYCGACTCAGGTGGATTAGGTCTTGAGATCGCAATAGTCACAAGGTAGGGTAAGGRCCTTCYGAAAGAAGGAATGGGTTGAYTAAGTCTCATGGACCAATGAACAAAGGAATGAAAAATAGTTATCYCGACCTCCACTAACCATCCTTATCTAGTGCAAGTACCCACGCTTYGTKGGGCATCATCCAGTAGTATTGAAAAGTGTGATGTGAAATCYRTCCAAGGTACCACGAAAATCCCCCGTAGTCACCTCTGAGATCCCTAGGAATGGCCACTAAGGCCACYAACTCGCAATTAGCGTCTAAGGGKTACAATAGATAGTCATGATCGAATGTATGGGAAAGGTAGCTAAKACCAAAGCCTCAAAAGCATYGYCTCTCACATAGGTATGGTTACTAAGGAAACCCCAAATATACGATCTCTCTGCYAMGTTCAGTTAAKCTCTGGAAGGGTATCTCYTCGGC
This sequence comes from Picea glauca, assembly GCA_000966675.3. Classification (NCBI taxonomy): domain Eukaryota; kingdom Viridiplantae; phylum Streptophyta; class Pinopsida; order Pinales; family Pinaceae; genus Picea; species Picea glauca. Next base: position 1,044,247 of record JZKD02S1673081.1, read on the forward strand.
TCTCCTTCACACAACCTCATGTTTATMTCYAGTGTTAGAGGAGGCTCYTGACTATACTTATACGAAAATTGGATTTAGGCTCTCCCTAGATCATACTCCTATGTTTGTTTTATGGCCTTGGAGAAATTTACTCTTTAACCTAAACCAAGGCCCTAACCCGTAACTAGTCTCTTCACCCTACAAAATGAAAGTTTCTAATAAATTTTATTAAGCGTTCATTTTATGGTTATTTTGGTTACTCAAAGGGTTCAAATGAAACTTATGTGATGTTTTGATGAACTCAGAGAAATACTTTAAGAACATAAATAAAAATTGAAATGTGGTTTCTTCACTGAAAATAAGAAGTGCTAATCAACACTTCAGAAAAAATAAAAAAATAAAAAATAAATCTTTTCTTTTGTATTTTTGAAAATGAAAGAAATATAAGTTTAAATGTATGAAACATATTTAAACTATTGTGCAATGCATCCCTATAATGCTTTGTAAACAATCATGCAAAACACAGAGAAAGAACTTGTCACATTGAACTTCTTTTCTTTTGAATAAATCTAACTTTAATTGAAGTAACTACCTATCAAAACAATAAAAAAGCATGCAGACCTAAGTACTAGAAAACTATTTATTTTCTTGATAAATTTAAAGGCAAAGGAAACAAGGAAAGAAAACTAGCAACCAAGAAATTTTTTGTTTTTTCGTTAAAAAGAAATGAACATGCAACTAAGCAAGGAAAAAATTCTTTTTCTTTTTAAAAATGAAACGAGAAAGGTAAACAAGAAGAAAGAGGAAACAATATCTAACCACCATAAAAACAATCAATATGGAAATCAACCCAGGTATACAACCAATCCTTCAACTGACCTTAACCACCCTAAAACTCAAAGACTAGCTTACAAGCAAACAATACCTTTTTAAACAAAGTAAGATTTTTTTACAGACTGTAACCAACAATCCATAACATCAACAAACTCATGAGGCTCAGTAAAAACTGAAAAACCAACTTAGAGAAAAAAACTCAAAATTTTCAATCCAAATACACAGATTCACAACTGTGTTAACTACACCTCGCGGATATCTGCGAGTATACAAGTGAAAAATGTAGATGTCTGCACCTTAAAAAGGGACAAAGCATGGATAAGTTAGTTATACTTGAAAAATAAAATTCAACTTAAAAGAGGGGCTTGAAAAAACTTTTGGAAAAGTTTCTAAATGATGAAGCTCTGAGAATAAAGTCCAGAAAGAGGAAAAACAACAAAAACCCTAAAACAACCAAATAAACCCTAAAATTGACCCAAACTAGGAGAATCCCCAGTATGGTCGCCACTTTTGTTATGATATTTCCCCCCCATGACTTTGGGTCATGTCACAATAGATATTGACCAAGTGAAAGAAAAAACCCTAACCCACTTACAATACTTGCAATGAAATAACTACTTTATCAGAGATGGAAGAAAGTTTTGCACCTTGTATCCTTATGGTCAATGTAGTTCCCCTCTCTCAACCTTGGTAGTTCTCTTTAATCCTTCTTGATTCAACCTGCAAACAAAGATCAAGAAAGTGCAACAACAAGGTAGTTATAGCATATAATCATACAAGTAACTGATAGATAGATTCAAATATGAAGAATGATTAGACAGACATAAACGCATTGAATCAATACTACACAAGTATGGGGAAAAGAAAACTCTTTATTAGCAATGGTAAAAGAAGTAGTTACGACCTGACTCCAACCACTGACACTGCGTCGAATCCAACCGCCCAGTGTCCTCCAAAAGGTCCTTCAATCATCACTCAACAATATTTCCCTTCCTTGGATGGCCCAATAAGGATAGGAACACACCTTATGACCATATAGTGAAAAGGAAGGAAATTTGGAACAAGGGTTCCAGGTTACAAGGATGCTACTTAGAGGATAGAAAGGAATATGGAGACTTTCAATTTCTTCAGCATAACTTTACACCTAGGTTGTCCTCCTCATTCATGCCCCCAAAGGTGGTTGTCTACCCTCCTAAAGTGGTTAAGGAGGTTGAATTTCGTTTAGTATGAGATTATGGAGGTTTGTAAACGATCCCAACCAAAAACCCCACCTGAAAATGTGGAATTATTTTATGTTTCACATTTTTTAACGGCATATGTAGGTTTTACACTAGCAAGGCGTGGATGTCCACGTGCAATTACACCAAGTACACCCACAAATATACATAAAAACATTATTTTTTAAATGATCCTGATGAGGGAACTTGGGATTTCAAGTTGCAAGTCAGGGACAAGGGTTAGTCCATCTCACAATGAAAATGGTGTGGAAAATTGTGGTATAACACTTACCCCTATACAATTACTAGAGTTTAATTCACCTCCTCTGCAGAACGATCTATACCCAAAGTAGACTATGAGAGTACATGCTAATCACCTTCTTTTATTCATATATTGATCTAAATCATGGTTCCTTCCTCTTAGTAGGATTCCCTCTAGAACTTAGATACATGAAAATTATTTAGATATACCCTTCTCCTAGCACATATCTAGTCACCTAGGTATCACGTTTTACATAAATATCTTTGTTTTGATTAGTTGTTGTATATCCCTTCCCATGTTTTGTGCATGGGGATGTATTTTTTGCATTTTCATCTTGATTTGGATATTGCAAGACATGTATTTGGTGTCCTTGGTGTCCTTTATTAATAAAATGACTAACTGTAGGGATGTTGAATTCCCAACTCTCCAAGATTGTCACACCTAGAAACTCAAGATGCAACTGTTGATTAAGGTTCATTGTCATTGATGTCAACCCTTGAAGAAAGCCCCGTAGAACAAAGGTTTGGGTAATGGAACCAATATTGTTTGATGTAAATATGACTCATTATTGTTTTTTCATGGTTGATAAGAAGTAAATATGGATGAACTCCAAAGTGGTCCCTTTATGGTGAAATCCCTCACGGGAAGATGCTTTGTCGAGTAAGAGAAACCGTGATTAATTGTGGAATAATGAGATGAAAGAAAGTGAATTTTTCAGGGAAAATATCCTAGATGGATAGTGCTTGTCATGTCATTTCCGGTGGTATGTGGAACGCCATATAATTCCTCACAGTTAGAGAGTTATGGCCATGAGAAGTTGGAGACCCCAGGTTTGGGTAATGGACCCAAGTTTGTTTGATGGGTAATAGTATGAGTTATGATATATTTTTAGATAATACTATTCTATATGGATATTTCATGTCATTCCATTTCTGGTGGTATGTAGAACGTCACTCATGGTTTGGGAGTTATGGCCTTACGAAGTTGGAGGACCCTCATATGTCATCTAGAAGCCCCAAAAGGTCAACGTAGTCAAAGTGGTTTAAGAGATTATAAAAGGTAAATAATAAAGTGAAGTAATGAGTGTATTATAATTCAAAGTGAATACAAAATAAATTATTTCAATAATAAATTTAATGGAGA
>JZKD02S1673082.1:30916-45606 GCA_000966675.3 Picea glauca
GGACAATTGAAGATGGAAAAGATACACACTAGCCAGAATCCTGCAGACATGTTAACAAAGGGAGTAACCAGGGAGAAACTGAGTTCTTACTCAGTTTCAGTTGGTCTTCAAGAATTAAGATGAAGATGAGAAATTTGCCAGGTCCAAGAAGGTTCAGAGTCCAGCATATACATCAGTGGTGGACTTGTTGAGATCAGTCTCCAAGTGGGAGATTGTTGGTTGTGGAGCCTGATTATCTTCCTGATTCAAAGGTCCTTTCTTTAAGCCATGTTTATACCCCATGAAGTATTTACACCCCATAAGTATGTACACTCTTCCACGCGGGGGAGTGTAGAGGGGGGGTACCCCCTCTGCAGGGCCTGGGGGGTCCATCCCCCCGGCTGGGGGTCTGGGGGCAAGCGGGCCCCCAGCGGGGGTTCGGGGGCGAAGCCCTCGAAGAAAAAATTGCCTTGTAAAAGTATATTGTAATTTCATTGTAAATCTAGACCGTTCATTATAAGGTCGCAGATCTAACAGTAGAGATTATGTTAAGGTTTTTTTCCCTAGAAGGCAACCCTTTTTTATGAGGGAAATGTATTACGGCTATGGATGATGGTGAATGTTGTATTCTGAGAGAGGAGACTGTGAGAGAAAGAAGAGGACGTTACAATGAGTTTTGTTGTAGGTTGCATCCCTTCATTTGTTGAATAATAATAAAGGAAGGACCTGGCAATTTCTCTGGTGGACGTAGCCCACACTGGTTGAACCACGTAAATTTGTGTCTCTCTTGTATTGTGTGTCTTCTGTGTTTTGTTTCTACATTTGTTTTATTTTATTTCTCCGCGGTCCTGTTTTTCTAACACTTTGAATCTTACCACAATCTCGAAGTTTCTCCTCCACTTCCACAACATACATGATTATTTCTGACAAATATGTAGATTTTCTTTCCCTAAGATACAAAACAAGGTCATAATATTGAGACATTATGTAATGCACCATGGAAACAGTCTCATAAGGTTTAATTTCCATGGGCAGGCTACAATACAAGTTGTAGAATCTTCGATTAAAAGTAGACATAACTTCATTATTTTCCCTTCTCAAAGTAGTGAACTCATGTAGGTACTGATCAAATGAATTGTTCTCACCCCAACACTTTAAAAAAGTATCGCATAATTCAATCCAGGAACCGATGGAGTCATCTCCCAAACCCTTAAACCATACAACAACATCTCCTAACAAGGATTTGGAGAACAACCTCATGGTAACATCCTCATGAACTATCTCAAAATGATCAATAAAGTTTTCGCAGGCCTCCACATGCCTCTCAGTTGTAACATGATCCTCTCTAGAAAACTGAGGAAAGTATTTGAAGAAATCAAGAGGATAAGGATGAACATTATATGGTAGCCTTAAAGGTTATAACATCTTATCTCTGATTTGAGTTTGAAAACTAGTCATATGGATATGAGGTTTAATAAGATGATGGCAAGGTTCAACAGTAAAAACAGAAGGTGATGAAACTTGAGAAGGCCTATCAATTTCATGAGGGATTTCAGTACAAAGTTCATCCTTGTGAATAGGCTGAGATGAAGGTATCAAATGAAAATCTACAACAAAGGGAGAAAGAGGGTCTTCTTCTTCCAAGGAAGGATATATAAAAGAAGATTGATGATCAACTAAATATACAAAACACAAGATGATCCTTTTAATCCATGAAGGGAAAAGTAAAAATGAGTTGATAAAAAGAAACAATAGCTCATGAGGAAGGCTCATAAACTAATACCTGGCCATCTTTCTGTCAACGGGATCCTCCCCAGTGGAGTCTTTGATTGTGGAGTCACCTGGTAGATGATTTCAGTCAAATTTTTGTATCCCTCTCTTGTCTACCATCAAGAGCTCAATCTATGTCGTTCTTCTGAGGGAACTCTTCAATATTTTCAAATCAGTCCTCGACAACAACGCCATTTATGTTATTACTCCAAAATTCACCCTAGACTATAATCAGGTGAGCTTGGTAACATCAAAATATTTGTAAGTGTAAATGATGATTTTAAAAGGTCAACTGAACAAGACTCAAAATAATAATGTTCCAACTCATAAACACGGCTAGCAATGCACCAACAATCAAGGTCTTGGCTAACTTCAATCAATAGTTTGGGAGTAAATATGAATAAATGGAAGACTTGAATGAAATGAATGTAAGGGCTACTGTCAACATCAGGTCTACAAAATCCTAAGGAAGAAAGTTTCTTATCACAGGATCTTCTTGAAATCAGAAACTAAGGAAGCTAAATAAACATTGTGATAATATAATGATCAAACATCCACCATCACATCACCACAATTATTCATGTGAATCATTCAAAGCATGAAAATTTAGCATCATAAGAAAATATAATGAAACATAAGTTGATTTCTATTAGTCAAAAAGTTTTAAGTCCAGTACACAGCCAGATCACAGTGACTTCATCAAAATACTACAGTATGGGAGCCTTAGCTCAACCATTCAAAACTCTACTAAAACAATTGATCTATCTATTTATAAAAAAAAGGGAGGCAACAACTGGCGGTATGAGTTGGCCTCCTTCCCTTGAAAATCTATAAACATTTATTTGATCTAAAAAATTATTTAACAACCTATGCTATAAAATGGGAAAATATTGGTGACTAATCGAAGCATGCTTCAAACTGATCTGATCCTCTTTTGCTGCGCAACTCCTATTTTTCCATGTGTCTTTTAGGAGCATGTTGTAGTCCTCAAAATGCCAGTTGTTTCTTCTGCAATTTTCTCCATCATCATCCATCCAAAAAGTTGTTAGCCTGACCTTTTTGGATCCTTGGTGTCTGTTGGTAGATTCTTTAGACAGCAGCCTGAGTAACATATTTCACAATTCAAATATGCAATTTTCTGATGACAACTATTGTAAGTGGAGGGAAGAATACCAATAAAAACAAATCTTATACATGAAAGAAAAAACAGAGCATGAGAAACATAGGGAACCCAACTACTGTAGAATTCTTGGGCTGCTGGTATTTTCTTCTTGAAATGATGCTCCAGCTACGTATTTGATACTTACATTAACCTTCTATTTATATGTAAAATATTAAGCTCCCAGGCTTGTCATGCCAACTTAGGTGCATGATTTTCATCTGAAGGCTGTAGAGAACAGATCTTCAGATTGTATTTCCTTCAGATTAGAGTTATACCATCTGAGCTTGAATTTGAACTGTCAATTTTACAAGAAAATCATGTTGCCATTTTGATGATCCTACTTTGTTACGTAGCTCCTTGTTTTCCATGCATCTGTAGCTGTCATCATGATGCCAACTTCTATATTTTTCTATATCCCACATCATCAACCACTAACAAGAATGATAATATGAACTCCTTGATTCCAGGTGCCAATAGGTAGAACCATTCTGGTGTATCTCTGCACAAATTTCGACTCTGCCAGAAATTAGGTAGCGCCTCCTAGAAATTAGGTAGAGCACTTTGGAATACACAACGCCCAAGAGAGTAGGTATCGCTCATGGAATTTACAGTTCCCAGGAGAAAACACAATGCACAAGAAATTTACAGCACCCAAGAGGAAATGAAGCACCGAGAAGATTTGGCAAAGCACTGCACTTTGCACATCCATGCATGAAAATGGTGGAATGGGCGAGAATTTTGGGAACATCATTGTATACATTATGTCTACATTTATCTCTTCGACACCTGCATAATCACTTTTCACCTGGAAGCTTGCATTTCATTTTTAAAAAATGACTCATGGGACATATCCCATATGTCTCGAGAAGTTAGAGACTATTGTCTTTATATACACAAATTCTCACATATCATATTTGATGAGACAAGTGGAAAGGAATCAGGCTTGGCACTTGTGCTTGGCTTTGTGTGTTGACTTGAGAATTGGGCATGTGGGTCCTCTAAAATTTTGTTAAAAGCTATAAAACCAGAAAAGCCTAAAGACTTAGGCATAAAGGAATTTGGTAAATTGATAGCTTAGGCCTATAACTTGACTCTAGAGATTGTAGACTTAAGTATATGCAATAGATTTTATTTGTAGTGTGACTTAGGCATTTTAAAGAACACACCACTCACTTTTGATAATATGAGATTAAAAAACATAAAAAACAAATAAATATTTTTTATATTTGAAAATCCACCAAGCATAGACTAGAGCTTACCAATTTATTTTTTTATTGCAGGTAAAGAGGAAAAAGTCAAAGGATTTCTGGGCAAAAGTGATCAACAGAAACTTGTCAAGACAGATTGGGGAAATTGAGGTTTGGACATTGGCAAACACTCAAAGGGATTTTGATAATTTCAACATAAATATGTTGAAGACGCTCTCAAAATATATTGGAAAAATTTAGTGCTAACACCTTCCTTCATAGGGGGGAGTTTTTGTTTTTCTTCAACCTTGTTGTAACAATAGGGAGAAACAAAGAAATAAATTATTTTCGATTGCAAAAAATTCGATGCTACAACATGTTTATCTTTTGTTAGGTTTGAGGATACAAGTCCTCCAAATCCCTCTGCTCCATCTCCATTCTTCCAAATCTCTCTCCTCCATCTCCATTTGAGACCCCCATTTATCTTTTGTTAGGTTTGGGGCTACCTATCCTACAAATCCCTCTTCTCCATCTCCATTTGAGACCCCCATTTATCTTTTGTCAGGTTTGGGGCTACCAATCCTCCAAATCCCTCTCCTCTATCTCCATTTGAGACTCCTATTTATTTTGTGTTAGTTTTGGGCTACCTATCCTCCAAATCCATCTCCTCCATATCCATTTGACACCCCTATTTTAAAACACACACATCAAGGACCAATATTAGGAGAGGTGTTTGGTGGCTTGCACCTTATCCTTCTTGTGATAGTGTTTGTTTTCCCTATCCTTAAACATGAGAGAAGGGTTTTTGTGGAAACATAGTAAGAGATTAAAATAATTTAGTTCATAGACCCATAGGCGAATCAATATTGGAATTTCAATTATCCTATCAAACCTTGAAGAGTCTTTTTTTATGATAAATTTCTTTCGGCCGTGAAATTTTTTAATATTTCTAATCTCATAAATATTGGCCACTGAAAAGATCTATATAGACAGTTGTTGGAAGGCAATGTTTTTATTGTTGTAAAAATGATTGATTTAAAATAATTTAGAAGAGATAGATATCTTGCAGAGTTAGATATATTTAGGAGGGCCTCACACACAATGTTATCATCTCGTTTAGGTCATTGTTTCGAATGTGAAGATAATAAGATTATTGTTTACAAATGCATGCTAAAAAAATATATTTCTTATATTTTGTATTCTCTTTAAAAAAGGGAATCTCACCAAAAGATAGTTTACAATAACTAGAATGATTAACATGTCTCAAGGTAGCAATTGGAGTACCTCTCATTTCTCGATCACGATGTATAATTCCCCTTGTTCATAAGTTTTTTCCACTCATTCACAACCCTTGTTTGGAGGATAAAAATCTTGCCGTTGATACTAATATTTTCTAGTTTTAATAAGATCGGAATCTCTACCACACTATGCTTGTTATATACTAAAATTGGAAAGAAGATTATGTCATTTTATTCCTAAAACTATATAAATGTGTCAGAGAATTTAGTACATTCCCAAATTTTAAAGCCATATTATTGCAACTATGCCCATTTGAATGTGGCCTATGGGAAAATTTTCATTGTTTTTTCTTGTAGAAAACTTCTTTGTTGCCTTTTATGGGAAAAGTTTCATTGTTTTTTCTTCTAGAAAACTTCTTTGTTCCCTTTTTTGTATATCATTAATTGTATGTAGTTTGTCATTCTTTTTCTTCTTTCTTTGTTATATTTGAGGTAAAATATTATACCCATAAAATAATGTGGAGAGCTATTGTGCTCCGAGAATGTCTAATAATTGTTGTTCTTTTCTATTCAATATTAGTACATATGTTCATTATCTATTTTTATCGAGTATTAAGACAACATTCAAACCAATGCAATTCTAGTATTTTTCCAATAGTTTGTGATGTATGTTCCCGAAAGTTACCAATCAGAAGTGACCAAAACATAAGAGTGTTATACCATGGATACATGTTGTTATTGTGTTGTACATGATTCTTACAGAATTCAGCTAAATAAAATATCATGTATTATGTGCAAGGGCCCTACAATACTAAGAGTTATGGAAAGTTTTTATTTGAATAATATTGTAACTATTCTTGTCAAAATTTTAAGTTATTTTTTTATCAAATTTGTTGTCTTCAATCAACTTGATGGTCTTGATGGTCTAGGACAATTTTATATAATTCTATTATTGCTAACTCTAGCTCTAATCATGATTCTGATGATCCTAATGTTTCATATTAATTAATATATATTCATCATAAAGAATGATAAACCAAGAATGCTAGGAAAACTAAAATTCAACTCATGCCAAGGGACAAGATGTAGAAGGGATTCATTCCTGCATATCCAAGGAAAATGAGACAAATTGTATTATCCATTTGATTTGTACCTTCATAAATTATTCAAGGGATAATTTTGTAAACATGATGTATAAATGTTCTTCCTTTTGGCCTTTTTCACTGGAATATGGGGATATAAATCTCGGTTAAATCATAATTTTTTGTTGTTTAAATTGCATTTTGAATGCATAAATGGATTTGGAGTCCTCAAAAACCCTTAAGATTCAAAAACCCTTAAGATGGAAACTTGGATTATACATACTCAACCACTCAAATATGCAATTCCAACAATTTCTCACCAAATTTATGTAAAATTGATCCAAAAATATACCCAAAAAATGACCAAAAAATAAAACATTTAAACTAATACAGTTTGGAAATGAAGTAATATGATGTAACTACCATGTGTTTCATTGCATTACCAAATAACATGGTTCAATGTCTACTTTAGCATGATTGTATATGATCAATATCACATCCCCTTTAATTTGGTCAAAACATCTAATTTCTATTCAACTCCTTTAAGAATGACTTGTTGCTACTTTCACTTGTTTTTTAAGTTTGGATGATTTGAATCACTGTATATCAAAATACAATGTTCTATGGTAAAATTTTTATTATAATCTAAAATTATAACTTTGTCAAAATTTCTATCATATTTTCTTAAAAAAATGAGTATATTCATTTATTAACTTCATGACATATAAAAAAAATTATATGGATTTTTTACTAATCAATTTATCCATATCACATTTAGAACTCAAATGGACTTTCCAGGATAGGCCCTCAATCACCTAAATTATTGCAATTCAAGGTCTCATCCTACTTTCACTTACTGAAAAAGAAAAATGGGGAGGCACAATAAAGAAAATTCAGGAAGAACAAGTGGAGTCTACTAGGTTGTGGACTTATTTTGATGGAGCCTTACAAGACAACAATCAACATTTTGGAGCGATGCAATTACTCTATCTCTCATATGGTCATTTCTTCAAACTTAAGATGGGGTTGGGTTTTGGTACAATAATTTTTTTGAGCTCATCTTGCTAAAACTATTGTTACTCTTTGCGGGGGAGATATGAGCCAAATCCCTACACTTTTTGGTGGTCAATGATAGTCATTTACTGGACCCCAAAATCTTTGAAATGTCATAAAATTTTGTTTCTTTATTTGCTTGAAGAAGTTTTCATAATTATGGAATCTTTTGATTCTTTCTCTCTGCAGCATGTATAGAGGTAGCGTAACTCGGAGACAAATATATTCTCTAAAGTAGGTGTACAAATGGATTATGGGTAATGATTTATTACTAAAATGAAATCAAATATGGAACAAAATTTGAGTTCTACCACAAGCCTTTTATTGATGTGTAGGCACATTTATGACATACATTCATATCCTTATGTATTTGGAGACATTTTATTTTTTATCTGTATTAGTTTGGACAACAATACTTAGGGCTCGATCAACCACATATTGTTGTTTTTGTTAGACTCCTTTTTTTTTGTAAAATCTGTGATGGTATGTTGTTGGTAGAGATTTTAGACATTTATTTTGATTATTGTATCTATTTACAGGGATTTAATGTTTTCACTTCATATTTTGTGAAAAACATGATCACATATATATATTTTTTCTTTGTTGATGAAATAATTATTTTTTTTTCCAAGGAAAAAAAATCTTACTTGAACTAGAATGCTCACTAATGTTCCCAGGAAGAGGAATGTGGAATATGGGAGTTAATTATTTCTACTCCTCCATGGTAGAGGATATGATAAAAGTATTTTTATTCATTATGTATCAAGGAACAAAGATTAAAGGATGTGTTAAGCAAGTAGAATGTTAGAATGTTTCCGCTGTGTCTATTTTTTTTTTTAAGAGTGATATTGTCAAGTTGAATATGTAATTGTCATGTAGATGGGGGTTTAACCTGAATACCTATGTGAAGAGTTTTGCGTGTAGATTAAATCTGTTATGTTGTGACAATTAATGCCTCATCGATCTTGCCAAATCTAGTGGAGAGATGTTGGTGATAGATAAGAATATCCAATCATTTCTAATGTATTAAAGAGATAATCCATAGTGCCTTGAAGGTGAAATCAAACTTTGAAGAAAAGGAAAGAGTTCTTGAGATAAGAAATGAGACAGATTGGATGTGTTGCTGGTAATTCGATTTGAAAGTGAATGGGTGATCTGTATTATTTTGGAATGAAATTAAAGAAGATATATTACAATGAAATACACACTAATGTTGCTAAAAACAAATAAATACAAAAATGCATGATTTCCATTAATAAAAGAAATGTATAGAGACTGTAAAAATATAGAATGAATGAACTCACTAGAATGGTGGCATCTTATCTTTGAGAAAAGATGTGATGTATATGTTCATTCGCAATAATATGAGTATAATGAGGCTCTGAAGTCCTTTTTACAATAAACAATAATGCCGAAACCCTAGACATCCAAAAACCTAACCCTAGGAGATGAAGTGCCAAAAGTCATGTGGGCGTCGCAGGGGTAAGTTAGTACATCAACATCCTGAGGGAGTAACCTTTTCATATGATATCTTTTTTAGGCATGTGATAGCCCATTGGAAAGGTATTTTCGATAACTACATATTATGTTGTCAAAATTTGATTTCGTCAATAATTTGACTATGGAAAGCCCAAAAAATGATGTTGAGGGCCTCAAAACAGCCCCAAAAGTACAAAAAGATGTACTGACATGAAAAATACCAAAATAAGTGAGTTGCAATATGTGGGAGGCCACCAATATCAACATGGATGTTGTGTAGGGATTCAATATAGCCCTGAAAGTGAAAAACCCAAAATTACAAAGAGATGTCACCATTACAAAGAAACATGTTGAACTGAAAAATTGTCAAGATGAGCCAAGTGGAATTTGGAATAGGTGGATGGCCACGAATATCCACCTAGATCAATCCTCCCCTTTAAGGGAGTAAGGGTATACATTATGTTGATTTTTCATGGAAGAGGGGAAATAATTTATTGAATCTGAATCTTGGTGGGTTGTTTGTCTTGTTGGAAATGTTGCGTTGCTTGGTTTGTGGAAGGTTGTCATGAACTTGTTGCTAGAGGGGTTGAATCTATTCCACCAACATTTTGTATCTGGGCTTGACGGGGAATTATGTAGGCACCGTCATAGGTGAATAAGAAATATCTTATGTCCCTTTTTCAATATGCTTATGTAGGATAAACAGTGTTGAGGTTTTAATGGTTGTAGGGTCTTATGTTCATCCTTTGAACAGATTGTGAAGAGGTTGAACTTAGAAATATGAGAGATTACCTTGAAGCACTCTTTTGGTGGAACAATAGTCGAAAATACCTCTGACATCCTATAGAGTTGACCCCGTGGAGTAATAATGACACTATGGGGTCGAGACTCATAAGAAACATGATGTTTCCACATATATGGTTGGACCAAAACAACATCACATACATTAAGAGGGGAAACATCATGCACTACCTCATCCTTGAAGGGTTATATTCCATAGGACATGTGACACTATTGTATGACATGGAGATCACATCCCTACCAGTGCCACCTAATTTTGTAAGGTTGTGGGTGTGGTGTTGTTGATAATCCCAACTGTTTGATGACCTCAGTTGAGATGAGGTTATTTTGGATTTCACTATCAATAATGAAATGAAACGAGGTCTATTTCACCCACATATGTGAGTGGAATATGTGCTCCTCCTCTTCAGGATCTGCTGGTTCTTTTGGTTGAATTGTTGCGGTCGGGACAGTAGCAGTGGGGTATGCATTGATGATTTTCCTTTTTTCATTATTTTCTGGATCAGATTCTGAATCAGGGTTCGGCTCCTTGTCTTTGATCTCAGCCACAAATGATTTTTTTGAGTGACATTCATTGGTGTTGTCCCAGGGGATTTTGTTGAAGTCGCACCACTTCTTAGTGTCATTTGTCATCTTTCCATTACCCTTATCTTCCTGTGCATTGGAATGGTTTTCAAAAGGTTGTTGGTTAGGTTCGTCTTTATTATGCTTTAGTTGTTGCGGATTTATAGACCCTAAATCCCATTTTTTATTGTGCCTAAATTTCTTCTCAATTTTGAAAACATATCGATAGGAATCTCCCAGTGATGAGATGTTTAGGAAATCCATTTCAGTCTCGATATACATATGCAGAACGCCATGGTATTTCAGAACCATATGTTGCTCAAAGTCTTTGATACCTCGCTTGGTGTGTAAGGTATGAAAAGTATTTATGAACTCCGACTCCATTTGGCCCATCTCTTTCCACAGTGTGGTCCATCTCATGTACGAGTCTTCATAGTTCTCAATAGGGTAATATTGTTCCTTGATCACATCAAACAAAAATCCCAAGTGGGCTCAGCCACATATATTCCAAATTCCTTTGTGGAACTTTTCTCCTAGTAACTTTCCCACTAAAGTTTCAAATGGGGAAGAACCTTGAGAAGTGTGAAGGTGGTCTTTTCTCTGTCAAAAGAATTGTGCATAGAGAAAGAATCTTATGGCAGATTTAACCATTTTTCTAGGGAATCTGCATCTATTTGACCTTAAAATATGAGAATAGAAAAATTAACTCGTACCTTGAAGGGAGAGGTTCCTCCAAAGTGGCCACTTGATGAATATGTGCCTATTTGTAATGAACCTCATTATCACACAACAACAACAAAAAAAATTTTTATTCGCTATTTCCTTTTAATAATAGAATGCATACACTTATTATAGGATGGGTTCAAAATTTTGTTCGTAAAAAGGATTCTTAAAGGGGAAAGTTCCTAAGTTCTACCTACCATTTGAGTTCCCTCTCGTTCCAAATTCTTTTGCCCCTTCATATAATGGATTACATAAAAAAAACAAGGTCTCACAACTCCTACTACAATTTCCTCAAATAAAAAACATAAGACTCCTACCATTTGTGTGCATGTATCTCTGATTAAAATTGAAACTAGGTGACTTTAATTGGTTTTACACGCCATACGATTCATCAATATGGGTTTTTATTACTATGTCACGATCGAATTTAATGCCCTTAGGACCAGAGTTGGTTTGTGAATTAGTTACTTACCTCCATATGTCAAATGGATATTTCTTCACTAGGATCGGACTATTGATTCGTGCTAAACCTGAGGAAAGACAAGGGATGTTAGTCTTATTCATAATACGTATTAAGTGGGTGGGATGATTCTCTGTCTAGCAATTATCACTCCATAATTTCATTAAAGGTGGCCTGCGAGTTCCAGTGGAACTACTGGGCTCTTTACTCCATATGGCATACTGTCGCTAACACTGTCACATGGCCACCTGCCCTCTGTACCCTCGTCATTTATTCTGAGGTTAACATTATATCGATTATGGTTGAAGTGGTTTCACAAATGTCATTGTTGAGTTCTGTGAGGTGGTCATGTGAATCAACCTGGGAGGAGCAAAGTATTTCCATGGTAGCTACTCCGAGTTGTAACAGTTGGCGCGACCCTTGCCCCTGGTAAGTATTTGTATCCAAACACCCTATTTGCAAGTTGTTTTAAAGAGATAATGCATCTAACTTCTTCTGTATTGTTTTCTGAAGTTACCCTAAACTTTGAAGGAGAAGTTTCCTTCAAAATGATCTCAGTTTTCTTTTCCTCGTTTGCTTGCTTTGAAGGGGGTATACTCAGTTGTTTTCTATTTAGTTTCGAAATAAAGGGTTTATAACCTCTCAGTTTATTTTCTATAATATACATCTTTATTTCTGCATTTTAGAAAGGGTGTATCCGTTAGTTTTCTTGTTTAGGTTTTGGGTGAAGGGTTTCGTAACCTCCCCGATTATGTCCCATGTCGGGTTATTTGATGGTTGTCAAGGCTTAAGACCTCTGTAGGGCTTTATATAGCTTCAGTCATGTTATACTTTCGCAATGATTCAAATATTATTTACAATAGGTAATACACTCATCGCACTCTGTCCGATTTGGTTAAATAGATGGAATAAATCGTTGTAATGTTTGAAATGCATAAGATTACTGGTACTATCTATTTATGTCCTTTCCCTATTATAGAACCATTACTTGTTGTGTATGCACCTCCTCCTTGTAAGATTTCTTCGTTTCAGGGCTTATATAATACACTAAAGATGGACCCTATTTTGATACGAGGGTACCCATCAACGAATTAACATGCTATCCACCCTCAACCAGGCATCTATTTAGTTCAGAAAAGAGACAAGTAAAACAAAGATTTATGCCAGCCTATCAATCAGAAGTTAAGTAAGTTTACATATTATTTCCTTACTGACTATTAGCAATTTATGTTAGTATTTCATTATTTTTATACGTGTTTACTGATAATTTAAATGTTACTTCTTCAGGATTCTTGTCCACTTATGGATCTCAGACGTTCGGTACCCACTTCTGGCGCAAAAGGTATTTGAGTTCCTTGTAGGCCTTCCATAATTCCCACAGTGCCTAGGCACGGTCTCTTCCTAGATTTCTTTCGAGATTTTTGATATAGTTTTAATCTATACCTTCAATGGTTTGGATGAGGAGGTCCTCCTGTCGCTTCTTCATCCGACTTCTATGTGTAACTGTCATTAAATAGAATTTGTTTTCAATCGAATAATGTACTGTGTTGGGTATTTTTATCCCAGTCGTTTCCTATCTAGACTCATTCCAGCTTGTAAATCGATTTATTGTTACTATTTATTTGAATGTATTCAGCTACAAATGTTTTCACAATTCGTATTTCCATTCGGTATGGTGAAAAAGGAACCTAAAGGATTCTTTCTTGGGGGGGGTTTAACTTGTAAAGTGATTCTATTAGACCTAAACTTCATACCATAATTAAATTTAGATCATAAGTCTCCTCATATGATCTGTCTTGTTTTTCCTTTGGGATTACTACTGCACAACATGACTCTGTGTTTTTCCTTTCCAGAGTTTTGGAAAGGATTCCCTCCTTACACCTGACTCATGGTTCCAGATAAAAGTTTGACAGTCTCGTGGACTACCTTTTCCCTTATGAACTTGTTACTATTAATCTATCATAATTTCTAGACTGGATTAAATTCCTTTACTGTTACAGTTCGTGAAAAGAAATCCAGATAATGCTCGACAGGGTTAGAATTGTTTACCATTTATTTTCAACACAACTAAACATAGTTGACTAGACCTGGTTATTTCCGATTCAACGTTAATACTTTGCTAATGTATATATATATATATATACATATATCTATCCATGTATATGTTTACTATAATTTTTATTGTAATGGAGTCTTGAATCTTTCAGAATTATTTCATACGTCCATACATACATACATACATACATACATACATACATACATACATACATACATACATACATACATATACATACATACATACATACATACATACATACATACATACATACATACATACATACATACATACATACATACATACATACATATATATATATGTATATATGTATGTATGTATGTATGTATGTATGTATGTATGTATGTATGTATGTATCTTATTCCCTTAATTATGTTCACTCCCCTATGCTTCATCGTTCTAGACAATATAAATGAATTATGTTTTCCTTTTTGAACAAAATTACATAATGGAATATATGCATAGATCGGTTTTGTTCATTCATTGATACATATTCAATTCTTTTTAAAGTTAGAAACACACATATGCATATAATAGATCTGTTCATTTATTGATACATATTCGATTATGTTTAAAAATTGATTTCCGGAAATAAATCTAAATTTAAATCCTACAGTCTATTCACTAAATTTTGTACAGCCTTTATCTAGGTTATTCCATGCATACTAGCATTAAATATTCCACTATAACAATAACCAATTTGTCCAACAGAGGTAGAAAACTGAATATTTAGGTATAGGAAAATACTTACAACAATTAAACGATCATTAAAAATAGATACTAGAATTCTTTTCTGTATAGCTATAACATGTACAGTATATCCAATATAAAATCATCCAGACAGATAGAGTTTAGAGCAACATATCTGAACTAAACTTGCGGATAAAACAAAGGGAACAACCACGTTCCTCCCAACCGTAGAAACAAGCATCCACGATTACTTGCTTGATTCACCCACTAGCTTGACCATGAGTCCATAAGGGTGAACTTGGAAATCCCTCTACAAAACTGTCCTTTAATTCAGTCACTTTTCCCCTTGCCTCACACCATTCTACTGTTCATAACAACAAGTGAAAAAGAAAAACAAAATAGACTCTTTCCCAGCATACTTAGCA
>JZKD02S1673082.1:88558-101344 GCA_000966675.3 Picea glauca
AAAGCAGATCATCTAGGGGGGTTCGAAAACCATTTCGGGCCATTGATCAACACACTCGTTTCCTAGCCGCAGATCTTAGCGTGCCTTTTATCACTCATTCAGGACCACCCCCCCTCCATTAAAGGCAGAACAGACGGGGGGGGTACGGAATCCAATCTTGATTGTTGGTTTAAGCACTCAATCCAGGGCCGTCCAGATGCACGCAAATGTTATCAACAATTTTGGACCCCCCAGTTAAAATCATAAGGGTTGGGAGGGTCTGGAATGCTCTGTACATCGTAGATCTGGGCGCCACGATCAGGACCGTCGATATGTGCAAGGAGCATAAATGGGGAGCGAAGAACACATGCACTGGGAAAACTTAGGATAAATGCRTTTTTATGGGGTTTTCCCCTAACTTTTCAAGTGGACACCACCATGGGGCTTCGACCAAACTATMTTTTAAGCACTTGAAACATGGTGCAACATTTTACATCAAGCTGGTTTTATTGGAATGAAACGATAAAGAAACTAGCCTACATACTAACCTATCTTCCTATGACAATTAACCCAGATTAAACTGTTGGGTTAAAAATTTACTCTACCCTGGGGCTATCTAACCAAGACTAGTCAGTCTGGCCAGATTTATTCACTAATCTAACCTAGACACTTTCGCTAAGATTAAATTGTTTAGCCAAATTCATTCACTACCCTATCAATTTCAAATTTAAAAAAGAACTTGTCCATGCTTGAAAGGTATGGACCAAGTTACTATTATTGCATGGGGCTTTTATTGCAATTCTTTTATGCCCTCTTTTTCTTTCTTTTTCTTTTTTCCTTTATTTTCTTTTTCCTTTTTTCTTTTTTCTTTTTTCTTTTTTCTTTTTTCTTTTTCTTTTCTTTTCTTTTCAAATTATTTGCAGAATGAAAAATCATTTGTCAACAAAAACACTAGAGACAGAAAATATCCCAGTCACCAGTTGATTCCTATAACTTATAGGGTGATAACACCTTTTGTACTCTAACAAGGAGGTTTATGCATGCAAACGAGTATGATACTAAGGGTCCTATTTATAATATAAACACATATATGGAAAGGATTATAATACTAGTAGACTTGAATTTTTATAAATGTCAATGTTTAGAATGTGGAGAGGTTATGCTTTTTAGATATGTTAGAAATCCGAGAGGTTAGGGTATAGTGAAGTCACCCTTGACATTATGTATAGGATTATTGTGCAGTATGAAGTAACTCAGAGTTAGAATATGTTATAATGGTGGTTTGTTGTATTGATAACTTGAAAATATAAACCTTGTGGAAGTTAATAATGACAAAAATTACCTACTTATAGTAACTATAAGTCTTTTGGAATAAGTTGTTCAAAGAGAAAGAAGATTTAATGTCCCTAATATTATTTTTTTATTTGGTAAATTTGGGGAACATTACATATGGTATCAGAGAAAAGGTTACAACACTTGGACCTTAAATAGGGCCAAACATGTTTTCTTAGCACATGAATTTGTGTTTAATGAAAACTAAGAAAACATTTATTGTTACAAACAAAAAAAAAATATTTCTTTTGTGATCATGGCAGGACAGAATGAAGAAGAGATATGACTTGAGGAGAATCCCGAGAAAGGACCTATTGGAGAACCTGGACAAAACAATGAATAAATTTCCGTCACCCAGGTTCTAGAAACTATGAGAAACCTTATTGTGGAACTACATATTTTCAAATCAGACAATGAGAAATTGAAAAAGGTAGAAAAAGAATAGCAGGAAACAAATGAAGTACTATTGCGTAGCATAGTAACAAAGAACAACCCAAAAGATAACAACGAAGAGGAAGAGGTAAGAAAGAGAGCCTCCAAAAATTTTGGCCATGAAGTAGAAAAAGGGGATAGCTCTTCCGAAGGCACACCATCAGCAGAAGATAAAACAACCACAGGAAGAAAGAGGAAATAGGTGGAATACCTGGAGGGAGAGTTTAAAAAAATCAAACCGTCCACCTTTGACGGGGAATCGAGAACAAGGAAGTAGGTTGAAGCATGGTTATTAGACATTAAAAAGTATTTCCATATCTACAACTATTCAAACAACATGAATGTCAGAATGGCCATCTATAACCTGAAAGGAAAATTAAGTGTATGGTGGCAGGACCTGAAGTTGGCCAAGGGCCTAAAGGAAAAATAGATGGAGTGGTCGGATTTCAAGAAATACTTTAAGAAACAATATTTATCTGAAATTTACTATGAAAGAAAAACCAAATAATTTTATGACCTATGACTCGGTCAAATGACTATGGATGACTTGATAATCAAATTCCTAGAATTATTAAGGTTTGTGCCTTATATCCGAGAGGACACAGTAAAAATCCAGTGGTTCCTAAGATGTTTACCACAATCCTACAAGGAAATAATCGAGTTCGAAAATCCCAATACCTTAAGTGAAGTTTTCAGAAAGGCCCGAATGTGTTACAACCAGTATAAGTAGTGGTATAAGCTTCCCAAGGCTTGGAATGACAAGAAACAAGAGAAAATGAACCAACGGAAGAAGGGATATCTACCATCCCCTTTCGGGAATGCAACAAAGATATTTAAAAGGAAATATTTTCAATCCAATAACCAGAACACCCAAGGAGGAGGTAAACCAGTTAATATGGGAACCAATAAGTTTGGGGATAGCCCCAGGGAACCGTTAAAATAATGGGAATGTGGAGAGCCTCACTTAAGGAGGAACTATCCATGTTTAACTTATGCAACCAAGACTACGGTTCGCAACATTCAGGAAGCCACTAGAGTGGGAGATGTGGGCAAAATCTTACACAGGATCAAAGTAGTCATGGATGGTCGACAAGAAGATCACCAGTCCATTGTAGTGGAGGTTGAAGGTAAATTTAACAATAATCATGTTTTTGTTTTAATTGATCCAGGGGATACCTTGAGTTATGTCGCTCCTGGTGTAGTGCATTCAAATAAACTTAAGAATTTAATACATAAGAAATCTTGGCTAGTCCAACTAGCAACAGGAACAAAAACAAAAGTAACTGATTTTATTTCTAACCGTGAGTTCAATTTAGGCAGTCAAAACACAAAGATAAATCTGAATATTCTAGCATTAGGGTCTTACGACATAATTATTGGGATGGGATGGTTAGAGAGGCATAAATTAGTTTTGGATTTTTATGAAAAAACACTCACTTACAAAGATGAAAATGACACTATTAGGGCATTAAAAGGCATACAAAAACCAGTCTTAGTTAGGAAGATTTCAGCAATGCAATTTAAGAAGCGCATGAGAAAAGGTTGTCAGTTTTATGCTATACAAGTGACAAATCTGTTGGAAAAATAAAATAAACCTAGCCTAGAATATTTTAGCATCTTACATGATTTTAGCGACGTGTTTGTTGAAGAAATACCTGAACTGCCCCCAAGAAGAGAGATAGAATTCTCTATCGATCTGTTGCCTGGTTCAACCCCTATGTCTAAGGCACCCTACAGGATGAGTTTATCCAAGTTAACAGAGTTAAAAATTCAACTACAATAACTGTTGGATAAGGATTATATCAGACCAAGTGTCTCACCATGTGGAGCACCAGTCTTTTTTGTTAAAAATAAAGACAAAACTTTAAGATTATGCATTGATTATAGAAAGTTAAACAAAATGACTGTTAAAAACAAATGCCCCCTACCTAGAATCAATGATCTATTTGATCAAGTAGGTGGGGAAAATATTTTTTCTAAGTTGGATTTAAGATCTGGTTATCACCAAGTTAGAATAAAGGATGAGGACATAAGTAAAACAACATTCAGGATGAGATATGGACATTATGAATTTGTGGTTATATTGTTTGGTCTCACTAACGCACCAACAACATTCAGTGTTTAATGAACAACATTTTCAGTCAGTACTTGGATAAGCATGTTTTGATATTTATCAACGATATCCTAATGTATTCTAAAACATAAGAAGAACATGAAGAACATCTAAGGATTGTATTGTAGACTTTAAGAAAACACAAATTGTATGCTAAATTCGACAAATGTGGCTTTTATCAAAAGAAAATACAATACCTAGGACATGTAATATCTGAAGAAGGTATTTCAGTAGGCCCAGAGAAAATAAGAGCCATAATGGAATGGCCTATCCCTAAAGACGTAGCAGACATCCGGTCATTCATGGGAATCATCGAGTACTACCGCAGATTTATAGAGAGATTCTCTAAGATTGCATACACTATCACATCCCTACAGAAGCAGGGTACCAATTTCAATTGGTCACAAAAGTGTCAGGATAGTTTTAATAAATTAAAGGAATTGTTAACAACCACACCAATTTTAAGGGTAGTGTTGGATTACTAAGAGGGGGGGTGAATCAATAATAGCGTAATTATAATCCTTTTTCTTCAAATGTTATATCAATGTAGAATTATTATCCAATAATGTGCAGTGAGAAATAAACAATCACACATATACATAGTACACTAGTGTTTTACATGGAAATCAAAATCGAAAGAAAATCATGGAATTCTTTTTCTTATATGTCTTAAAGAATTACATTCATTGGAAGCACCAACTTCCTTTTTTTTCTAGTTGCAACTGGAAGGAGGCTCCAACCCCCTAGTTTCTCATACTACAACCTGAGGGAAGCTCCAAATCCACAATTCTTTGGCTACAAACAGAAGGAGGATACAACCCCCAATGTTCTTTGGCTACAACTGGAAGGTGGCTACAACCACCTTTCCTTGCCCCATCCTCCCACCCTGAAGTAGAAGTAGAATGATGGAACCACTGTCACACTATCACTGTGAGATATACCATTATAAACCTCTGCCAATAAATCTGAACCATGCATCGACCATGCATCAACCTGTAATCAAATTGTACCATAAACATGTGCATCAAGCATGAACCAACCTATAATCAACCTATACCATAAACAAGTGCATCAACCATGCACCAAACTGTAATCAACCTGTACCATAAACAAGTGCATCCAACCATGTACGAAGTATGTACCAATCATGTGTCAACTACTATCAACTATGAGTCATAAATATGTACCAACATCATCAACTATACACCTCATGTATGTGGGCCAACTCATCAACTACTTGTCTCAACCATGTACTCAACATGTACCACAACCAAAATACCTCACAAATTTCATCATCCAATAGACCTGGTGTATATGATCACATTGCTACAAACCTTCCTTAAATTTAAAAGCAAGAGACTAGCATTTTCATGAAACTTTTCTTTAGTCTCACATGACTAGTTTTGGATTAGCTAAAAACCCTAACTTGAAGTAATCGTAACTTTGAACCTGTAATGTATAAATATCTGAAACTGATGCACAATGTTATTCAATGTGTTTTATGCAATTCATCCAAGTGTCACTACTTGGAACCTCTCATAAAAGGAGTTATACGAAAAATGACATACCTTGCTGAATTCTGGCTTATTCTAGAGAGTGACCTTGTAAAGTGTGCCCCGCACAAAATATTAGATTAATTGACCTAAAAAAGTTACAAAACATAATGCATACTTCACCCTAACCAAAACTTTTTGTCGCACTGAATTTGGATCTATTATGAATAAGTTATGATGTTTTTACCCGAAACACCTGATTTTGACTAGCTTCAAGACTGGTCACAAACCCTATTTTCCACGTAGTGTAACTTCAAAACTACAAAGACCCACAAGATGATTTTTTTACCATAGATACTTGGATATGTTTTATCACTTGCATAAAAATTTCAGGATCTGAATCATTTAGAAAAATATATATTGCGAAAATGGTGAGATGACCTATAAATGACATACCTTAGAAAACACCATCAAAAGAATTTATCCTTCCTTGCATTTCGGCCTTCCTTTCTTCACTTTCCTCATAATTTCAGCTTAGATATCATTTGTTTACATCATACACCTATATATATTCAATATTCTCAATTTTTATTCAAATGAGAGAGCCTTGCCTCTTATTTATAATCTTGGAGTAGCTTCCTTAAAAACATCTTCTAGGTCACTTGGCCCACTTTTCTTATTTTAGGGTTGGTTCCACTTCTAATTTATCCATTAAATTTATTATGAAATAATTTATTTTGTATTCACTTTTAATTATAATACACTCATCACTTCACTTTATTATTTACCTTTTAAAATCTCTTAAACCTCTTTGACTACTTTGACCTTTTGGGGCTTCTAGATGACATATGAGGGTCCTCCAACTTCGTAAGGCCATAACTCTCAAACCGTGAGGAGTTATGTGAAGTTATACATACCATAAGAAATGGAATGACATGTAATATCCATATAGAATAGTATTATCTAAAAATATATCATAACTCATACCTTTACCCATCAAACAAACTTGGGTCCATTACCCAAACCCGGGGTCTCCAAATTCTCATGGCCATAACTCTCTAACCGTGAGGAATTATGTGTCGTTCCACATACCACCGGAAATGACATGACAAGAACTATCTATATAGGATATTTTCCCTAACAAATTCACTTTCATTAATCTCATTATTCCATAATGAAGCATGGGTTCTCTTACTCCACAAAGCGTCTTCCCGTGAGGGATTTCACCATAAGGGGGCCACTTTGGAGTTCATCCATATTTACTTCTTATCAACAATGAAAAAACAATAATGAGTCATATTTACATCAAACAATATTGGGTCCATTACCCAAACCTNTTCTAGATGACATATAAGAGTCCTCCAACTTCGTAAGGCCATAACTCTCAAAATGTGAGGAGTTATGTGATGTTCTGCATACCATCAGAAATGGCATGACATGTACTATCCATATAAAATAGTATTATCTGAAAATATATCATAACTCATATTGTTACCCATCGAACAAACTTGGGTCCATTACCCAAACCTGGGGTCTCCAACTTCTCATGGCCATAACTCTCTAACCGTGAGGAATTATGTGTCGTTCCACATACCATCCGAAATGACATGACAAGAACAATCCATATAGGATATTTTCCCTGATAAATTCACTTTCCTTCATCTCATTATTCCATAATTAAGCATGGGTTCTCTTACTCGACAAAATATCTTCCCGTGAGGGCTTTCACCATAAGGGGAGCACTTTGGAGTTCATCCATATTTACTTCTTATCAACCATGCCAAAACAATAATGAGTCATATTTACATAAAAAAATATTGGGTCCATTACCCAAACATTTGTTCTACGGGGCTTTCTTCAAGGGTTGACATCAATTGCAACCAACCTTAATCAATAGGTAGAAGACCCGGATAAAGACTTCATAGTCTGCATGGATGCGAGCAAAGAAGGTTTGGAAGGTGTCCTAACTCAATAAGGGCATGTTATTTGTTATGAGTCTTGAAAACTAACAGAGCACAAAACAAACTACGTCACTCATGACTTGGAGTTAGGAGTTTCCATCCATGCATTAAATATGTGGCGACATTATATAATGGGAAGAAAATTTTTGTTGTTGACTAATAACAGTGGTGTGAAATTTTTGTTTAGTCAACCAGACCTTAATGCAAGGAAATAAATATGGCTAACCTTCTTGGGCAAATTTCATTTCGAGGCAAGACACATCAAGGGTAAGGAAAACAAGGTGTTAGATGATTTAGGTAGAAGAATTCATGCGATGCTTGAGATAAACATTAGCAGGGAAGAATGTGACATTGAGCAAAGGATAAAGCCTGCAAGTAATAATGATGAAAAATACATTAAAACAGTGGCAAATTTACAAAATAACGCAGACAATTTAGACAAGACAGATCTAAGTTTGGACAGAAATGGTGTACTAAGATTCAAAAATAGATTATATATAACATATTCTACTGAATTAAAGTTAACAATTTTGGAATAAGTACACAAGAAACCATATTCTGGTCATCTGGGATACCATAAAATGGTAACAACACTAAGAATGTTATTTTATTGGCCTAATATGAAAGGTGAGATAGTCGAATACTTGTTTAAGTGCCAAGATTGTCAATAGGTAAAGGTTGAACACGAACACCCAGCCGAACTGTTGCAGCCTCTACCTATACCAGAATGGAAATGGGAGACCATATCACTGGATTTTATCACAGGTTTTCCCAGAACTCAAAAAACAGAATGATTCAATTATGGTAGTAATTGATAAGCTCAGCAAGTCTGCACACTTTATTCCTATAAAGTCTACTTTTAAAACTATTAACATCGCTGAAATATTCATGAAAGAAATTTTTATACTGCATGGTATTCCTAAAATGGTGATTTTGGATAAATACGTAAAATTCACATCTACATTTTGGAAATAATTGTTTGCAGGGTTAAATACTAACTTGAATTTCAGCACAAGATAACATCCAAAAACGAATGGGCAAACTGAATGAAAAAACCAAATTGTGGAAGATATGCTACGAATGTATGTAAGGACAAAACCAAGTAAGTGGGAAGACTACCTACACTTGGTGGAATTTATATACAATAATTGTTACCAGACATTGGCTAAGATGATCCCCTTTGAAGTACTGTACGAAATAAAGTGTACAACAACGATTAGCTAGGATAACCCAATTGACAGACTCATGGTGGGACCAGAAATTCTCCAGGAAATGGAGAATACGGTAAGAAAAGTACATCATAATTTAAAGGAGGAATAGGACAGACAAAAAAGTTACACGGACCTGAAAAGGAGGCACCAGTAATTTCAAGTTGGGGACCACGTGTATTTAAAAGTCAAATAATGAAGAAGTTCATTAAATCTAGGAAATTGTTCGAAGTTAGTGCCCAGGTTTTGTGGCCCTTTTGAGATCTTAGATCAAATTGGACCCGTGGCATATCAACTTGCACTCCCTGCAAATCTGAAAATTCATAATGTATTTCATGTTTCTTTGCTAAAAAAATATGTTTATGATCCTACTCACATGATCGATTGGAACGTGGTGTAGGTGGAACCTCTGAGCATTCTGGATAGGAGAGAAATAACACTACGGAAGAGAGTCATTGCCCAAGTAAAGGTGCAATGGAAGCACTTTAGTCTTGAGGAGGCCACTTGGGAATTGGAGGAAGATTTGAAGAAATCTTATCCAACCTTGTTCTGAGAATGGAACGAAAAATTGAGGACAATGTTGTACTGAAGGGGGAAAGGATGTAATATCCCAATATATATATATATATATATATATATATATATATATATATATAAAGTCTAAAAAGCTCTTAGGAATTTATTTCCGTTTTTGGTAAATTCAAAATTGGAAAATTATTTACATTTATGGCAATTCTGAATTTGGAATTTAGTTAATTGTAAAGTATTATTATGACTATTGGGAAAATATTTGAGTTGCCCAACCAACTCTTTGACTATGACACTTGTAAGAAACAAATATTTTTATATTTATTGCTGAGAGACAAATGGAACAACTAGGTTGAAATTCACTGACCATGACTCCATGAGTGGGGAACATGTTTGGACTACCTTAGAGATGAATTCTACAAGTGGAAAATCAGGAATTTGGCCATTGAAAACCCCTAAAAATCAGGGACTTGTAAAGCTACTAAAATTCCCAAGGGGAAAAGACCTAGGCACAAGATGTTTTTGGATATATAGCATATGGGAGGAGATAGGACACTACCTAGTATGCTAAGGAGAGGAATATGACTTGTTGTTATGAGCACTACTTTTTTGAGTGTGAGGCAAGGAGAATTTTTTTTATTCTGGAAGAGGACGATAGCTAAGGAGGAGTTTGGAGTTCACCCTCATGGATTCATGGTCAAGCTAGGGGTGAACAGAGCAAGTAGATTGGTTGTTTTGTTATATGGCTAGGTGGAACTTGGTTGTTCCATTTGTTGTCCCAACACTTTGTTCAGATATGTACTCCTATATATTATTTTTATTGAATTGATTTTACTGGATAATGGCTAAGTGGAATAAAATGAATTATAGGCTACGCCCTTGGAATTTTGATTTTGTAAAGGAATAAAGTAATAAAGATACTGTGTGTTAGTTGTTGTAGGTACAATTTGATTTTGTTAATGAATAAAGTAATAAAGCTATTGTGTGTTAGTTGTTGTAGGTACAGTTTGATTTTGTTAATGAATGAAGTAATAAAGTTACTATGTGTTAGCTATTGTAGATGCAGTCTGATTTTAGTTAATAATAAAGTGATGAAAGCTATTGTGTGTTAGTTATGGTAGGTACATGGGATATACCAGTAAGTTAAATAAAATAAAATCATTATTGGGCTATTTTAACCTCTACCAGACATGTGAGCACATACATATAGATGTTCAATTTCAAGTAACATTAGACTGTAAAAATGCTAGATATAATTCTTGAAGCATATAAATATATATGTATATACATGTTGCTTCCTATACAGAGTTTTTGAGTTACATAGATATCCAATACACATAAACTATTTATTGACTATTACATAACTCAAAATTCAACTTTTTCCATTAAATCTGACTACACTAATGGAGCAAATAGTTACAGTCATGTTTCATTACATTAACATAGAAGCAAAGGTCTAGCAACTCAAATACATAAAACCTGTTACATATTCCAGAGTCAGACCAATACTTAAATGTGTCTTCAACTCTACATAACACTATGATCATAACTCTTAAATAGTGAAATCTTATTCGATAAGGGGTTTCCCCTCTGTCCTTTCTTTAAAGACTCGATATACAAATAACAGGTTGTTTATAGGAGTCTGATATAAAATTTCCACGATAACAATATTCTAGGGAAGAACTGTATCATTACAATAGAACTTGGGGTTATAATTTTAAAGACGTTTTGCAAGTTGGAACCTGAGTACCTTTTTTCACAAGGCACTCTCCTAGAATCCAAAGTCTTTGAATGTGAGCAGTCCCACAAGGATAGCAAGAAAATTGTAATTTAGTGCTAAGTTGGAAGTAAACAAAAAATTCAAATACTGAATATAGAATAATTAGCAGGGTAAATTTTACAAAAAGAAATATCGCAGATTTACATTTGGACTTCACTTAGCTTGCGATTTTGGGAACAAATGCACATTCTTTCATTTGTGTTGATGAGGAAATCATCCACAAACTCGAAGGGATGGAGTAGACCAATGATTTCTTGATGGTTACCCTTGCAGTAAACAAGGTTCCCATCATTAGATTATAGTGATCAAATCCTTACCATTTATTTAAGAAAGAAGTAATTAAGCATCATTCTTAAAATCAGGATAAAAGAGAAAGTATAGTATAAAACGTGATATACAGAGTTACCCGATTGGATCACAGATAAGGTTACGATTTTTTTCTTATAATTAATTATACCTACATTTGAAAATAAAGAAAATGAAATTGTGGACAAAGTTATGGATAAGTTAAAGTTTTTTTCCTTGATGTGAATTAAATAAAATGAAACGAATAGACATACAAATCTATGGAAAAATAGGTGACGGTAACTCCTCGAATATGTCTGAGGCTCTGATATGAGTATACGCAATGGGAGTCTTAAGCTGTATTCATGCATGTACAAATGTGAATAGGGTAAGTAGAGTTAGTTTCGTTAAAACACCATACCTACAGAAAATGAAGTAAGGGGAACAACTAATTAAAGATGCAAGTTTAAGAAACAGAATCGAAGCCTGGTATTGACCGGAGACTCTCACAAATGGAAAAAATTTCTTAGACCAGAATACAAAGAGGACATTATTGCTAATTTCTCTACAGGAAACCTTATGTTGACTGTTGTGTGGGATTACAATAACAGGGTTTTAACCATAGTATCGAAAGCGATAGATATGTCATGAGCTATCCCACTGAATGTGAGCTTAAATATTTAAAGGGGTGACCGAGGGTAAGCGTTGATGATAAAAACTCTAACCAAACCTTACGGGACTATTTTCCAAGACCATAAATTGAACCCAACTAGGTAAGAGGGCTTACCAATCAGATCAAACCCTCGAATAATGAGTAGCTATCCTCATGAGGAAAGTTCATGAACCACATCAAGGTGTAAACTTTGTTTTATCCTCAGTTCTGGGATAGAAGTTTTATAGAAATATGAGGTCGGTGAAAGGAAGGTCCCCATCCAAGTAAACCATAAGAAGTTATTATAGAGACATACCTAATCTCATCCAACCATCTACTTTATTTATGCTACAATTACTTTCAATACGTTAGAGAGTAGGAATTACCCTCACAGAAAGAGACAAGGTCACACCGCCATGAGTGGGAACACATACCTCACACCGGTCATGGATTGAAATACAGTTAGAGTTAAAGAATAATGAAGGGGAATAATCTGAACTGAAAATCGTAAGGATAATAGTTGCAGAGACATCATCACTATGACTAAAACCTCTTGAAAATTCATCATCCTACTAGAGATAGCATAAGCATGTATTCTATCTTGGAATTACCAGGCGGTCGCGTATCCTTTTTTGCATTACACTGGGTAAATATCTTTAGTTCACCGTCTTTCCTCACTAAAGAAAATCACATGGTTAGCACTAAAGTATCACGTAGAAGACTCAGAGCCATAGGATGGAACAATAGTCCTGGAAACCCTTCACCGCGCAAAGTAATAGTGGTAGGTATGAAGACTGTATCTGACCATGTGACATTATAGAGGTGGCACATTTATATTGGACATGCGGCCTAGTGACAGCCTCAGGATTTCCCTTCACAGGTCTCCATTAATGGACTGGATAGAGGCTTCAACTCAAGTCTGACAAAACCCTTTCAAATTCATACCGAGTTATTGAGAGAGAGGAAAACTCCTTTAAGGCATGATACACATTATTATCAAGTCTAGTTTTCTCGTTCAGTTAA
>JZKD02S1673082.1:101354-121093 GCA_000966675.3 Picea glauca
GGCGTTGATAAAATTCCTTGATGGTTTTGATGCCGATATGTCGTACCAGCTAAGAGAAAGAAATTCTACCACCCTGGAAGACATGCAAAAAAGTGCTATAAGTGTGGAGGCCTATTTGTTGGAAAAAAGGGCACGTCAGAGGTCAGAAAGGAGAGTTACAATTAAAGAAGAACCTTCCACGTAGACCTTAGATTCCAAATTGGATTCTTTGGCCAGAGCAGTGGAAAGAATGATGGAAAGAATTACTGTGTCGGACATAAATCCTCCAAGAGAAAATCCACCAGCTCCTTAGGTTCGGAACCCTAACTTTAGAAGAAACCCTCCTCAAATCCGACAGAGAGATCCTAGGGATCAAAGAGAGTAGATGGGTCCAGATTAGCAGATCAGATCCCCCCTGCAAGAAAATTATGCTGACAAGGGGGAGGAAGTAATCAAAGAACTGGAGGATACTCACATAAATCTCATGGGAATTCACGATAACGAAACAATTTTCCTTACCCAAGAAGAGCAAGAACTTTTTCTTCTCAACCAATTAAAAGTAAGTGAAGAAGTTGAATATGAAAAACAATATGCATTCGAAAATGATATTTTGGAGGTACACCGACAGTACAATTGAAATGAAGGGAGTTCCCCAAAAAAGACGATTGAACCGAAGAAGGTAGTCAAAACCAAGAAGGCCTCCGAGCCAACTGCCAAGAAKATTCCTGAGAAGAGCAATGTCGACGCTCCCGTGAAGAAAAACMTTACTATTATGAAAAGGCCGTCATAGCCCAAGGTTTCACCTATTAATCCACCAAGTACTTCTGAGCAGGAGAATATGGTGGACAAACYAGAATTGATGAGCCAAGGCAGAACATCTACACCTTTCAGCCTGGAGGGGGAATTGGCCAAAGTAAAAATTCCCATCCCACTTACAGAGTTKATGAACAAAGACAATTATCATTCATAGGTGATTAAAGCACTGACCATTGAACCTGACATAGGCACGAAGGCCTTAACCATTGGATCAACAAATCATTCAGACACTGTGAACCTTACTGATGATCAACCCGAGCTTCTTTTCGGACCTAAAGTAGATGGTCGAGATGGAACTGGTGATGTCGCTCCTTTTTACATCAGTCTAAACATACATGACCTGATATTGCATAACGCTATGATGGATTCGGGTGCTTCCCACAATCTGATGCCTAAAGCAGTAATGGAGAAACTGGGACTAGAGGTCACCAGACCATACAAGGATTTACACTCATTTGACTCCAATAAAGTTAGATGTATTGGTTTGATCAAGGACCTATGCATCACCTTGGTTTAGATTCCTGTGAAGAGCATGGTAATGGATATGGTGGTCGCAGACATCCCGCCGAAGTATGGAATGTTGCTATCCCAGTCTTGGGGGGCTAAGTTGAAAGGAACCCTGCAGCTAGATATGTCTTATGCCACTATCCCAATTTTCGGGCAACAAAGAAGGCTATACAGAGAAGCATTGATGAAGTACATGGTCAGTAGTCAAGAAAAACCACGCAACTATCCCCTCTACTCTGCACATTCTGATCTAGATTCTTTTATCTTGTATAGTGATGGTGACACAAGAGAACAAGATACTCAGCTGGCGGAAGATACATCTAGCCAGGACGAAGGCCAAGAAATCATTGAGGTAGCAAGGATGAAGAACATGATAACTGAAGAGTTACCCGCTGATTTTTGGAGCATGGACTTTGATGGAGCAGTGAGCAAAGAAGGAGCTGGAGTGGGATTCTGGCTGCATAATCACAGAAACAAGTATTCAGAAAATCATTCTTACAAATTAAATTTCCAGTGCACTAACAATATTTCCAAGTATGAAGCCTTGATGCTTGGTCTGAAGCTTTTGAAAAGAGTTGGTGCTAAACAGATTATGGTAAGAGGTGACTCTGAGTTGATAATCAAGCAAATAAAAGGTGAGTACGCTATGAAACACCCATTCCTTAGCTTATAGGAATGTTGTTCTTGATGCACTTAGGTGTTTCACTAAAGTTGACTTGCAGGTAATGCCGAGGGGGGGAAACATTCTGGCAGACAGATTGGCTACATTACCAGCCACCTGTAAGATTCCTTTCCGCTTGACTCGCCCATACACTGTTGAGGTGAAATGCACCCCAATCGTTCTCGACAATATTAGGTACTGGCAAGTGTTTGGTAATGATGATCAAATCAAAGACTTTATGCAGTGTAAAAACGATTTTGAATGTACAAATATAGATTTAGAGAACGAAGATGAAAATGTAAATAGTTCTAATTTTGAAATTGATAGTGAAAATAGTGTAGATTCAGGAGGATTAGGCGACGATGAAATGGATGTCGATGTTTTACATTTGAAAAGAAATGTTTTACCTAGAGGCCTAGTTCCTTTAGAGGACTTGTTTTATTTTAACGACGTAGCCAAAAAACTGAAAATTGAAGCCAATGGACAAGAGGTAGAAGACTGTAATATAGGGACTGAGGAGAAACCCAGAATAGTCAAACTGTCTAAATCATTACCCCCNATATTTTGGAGGTACACCGACAGTACAATTGAAATGAAGGGAGTTCCCCAAAAAAGACGATTGAACCGAAGAAGGTAGTCAAAACCAAGAAGGCCTCCGAGCCAACTGCCAAGAATATTCCTGAGAAGAGCAATGTCGACGCTCCCGTGAAGAAAAACCTTACTATTATGAAAAGGCCGTCATAGCCCAAGGTTTCACCTATTAATCCACCAAGTACTTCTGAGCAGGAGAATATGGTGGACAAACTAGAATTGATGAGCCAAGGCAGAACATCTACACCTTTCAGCCTGGAGGGGGAATTGGCCAAAGTAAAAATTCCCATCCCACTTACAGAGTTTATGAACAAAGACAATTATCATTCATAGGTGATTAAAGCACTGACCATTGAACCTGACATAGGCACGAAGGCCTTAACCATTGGATCAACAAATCATTCAGACACTGTGAACCTTACTGATGATCAACCCGAGCTTCTTTTCGGACCTAAAGTATATGGTCGAGATGGCACTGGTGATGTCGCTCCTTTTTACATCAGTCTAAACATACATGACCTGATATTGCATAACGCTATGCTGGATTCGGGTGCTTCCCACAATCTGATGCCTAAAGCAGTAATGGAGAAACTGGGACTGGAGGTCACCAGACCATACAAGGATTTACACTCATTTGACTCCAATAAAGTTAGATGTATTGGTTTGATCAAGGACCTATGCATCACCTTGGTTTATATTCCTGTGAAGAGAATGGTAATGGATATGGTGGTCGCAGACATCCCGCTGACGTATGGAATGTTGCTATCCCAGTCTTGGGGGGCTAAGTTGAAAGGAACCCTGCAGCTAGATATGTCTTATGCCACTATCCCAATTTTCAGGCAACAAAGAAGGCTATACAGAGAAACATTGATTAAGTACATGGTCAGTAGTCAAGAAAAACCACGCAACTATCCCCTCTACTCTGCACATTCTGATCTAGATTCTTTTATCTTGTATAGTGATGGTGACACAAGAGAATAAGATACTCAGTTGGCGGAAGATACATCTAGCCAGGACGAAGGCCAAGAAATCATTGAGGTAGCAAGGATGAAGAACATGATAACTGAAGAGTTACCCGCTGATTTTTGGAGCATGGACTTTGATGGAGCAGTGAGCAAAGAAGGAGCTGGAGTGGGATTCTGGCTGCATAATCACAGAAACAAGTATTCAGAAAATCATTCTTACAAATTAAATTTCCAGTGCACTAACAATATTTCCAAGTATGAAGCCTTGATGCTTGGTCTGAAGCTTTTGAAAAGAGTTGGTGCTAAACAGATTATGGTAAGAGGTGACTCTGAGTTGATAATCAAGCAAATAAAAGGTGAGTACGCTATGAAACACCCATTCCTTAGCTTATAGGAATGTTGTTCTTGATGCACTTAGGTGTTTCACTAAAGTTGACTTGCAGGTAATGCCGAGGGGGGGAAACATTCTGGCAGACAGATTGGCTACATTACCAGCCACCTGTAAGATTCCTTTCCGCTTGACTCGCCCATACACTGTTGAGGTGAAATGCACCCCAATCGTTCTCGACAATATTAGGTACTGGCAAGTGTTTGGTAATGATGATCAAATCAAAGACTTTATGCAGTGTAAAAACGATTTTGAATGTACAAATATAGATTTAGAGAACGAAGATGAAAATGTAAATAGTTCTAATTTTGAAATTGATAGTGAAAATAGTGTAGATTCAGGAGGATTAGGCGACGATGAAATGGATGTCGATGTTTTACATTTGAAAAGAAATGTTTTACCTAGAGGCCTAGTTCCTTTAGAGGACTTGTTTTATTTTAACGACGTAGCCAAAAAACTGAAAATTGAAGCCAATGGACAAGAGGTAGAAGACTGTAATATAGGGACTGAGGAGAAACCCAGAATAGTCAAACTGTCTAAATCATTACCCCCAGAGCAAAAACTCAAATACATTGAGCTGTTCAAAGAATATTCGGATGTCTTTGCCTGGGGCTATGAATATTTGAAATCTTATGATACCAGCATCATACAACACAGGATTCCAATAAAAGAAGACGAAAAACTGTTTAGGAAGAAACTTAGGAGGATAAATCCCAAGTTTCTCCCTCTGATAGAGAAGGAAATAAAAAAAATGTATGATGCCAAGATCATAGTCCCATTGCGCTTTTCCAAATGGGTCTCTAACTTAGTTCCTACATGTAAGAAATTGGGGGAGATCAGACTTTGTATAGATTTCCAAAATTTGAATAAGGTCTCCCTGAAGGATAATTACCCCTTGCCAAAAATGGACCACATCCTGCAAAGGGTGGTTGGGTCCAGTCGAATCTCTTTGCTGGACAATTTCTCGGGTTACAATCAGGTCCTAGTTCACCTGGATGACCAAGACAAAACCGATTTCACCACACCCTGGGGCACTTTCATGTATGTGAAAATTCCTTTTGGTCTAATGAACGCCGAAGCTACATTCTAGAGGGAGATGGATATCGCTTTCGTGGAAGAATCGAGCAAGTTTATTGTCATCTATTTAGATGATGTAACTGTGTTTTCCCGATCCGATGATGAACACTTGCGACACCTCAGACGAGTTTTCGAGAAATGTAGAAGGTTTGGGATTTCCTTAAATCCTAAGAAAAGCATTTTCGGACTAGATGAAGGCAAACTGTTGGGACACATCATCTCCAAGGATGGAATCAAAATAGACCCCAGCAGAATCGAGGCCATACAAAAATTAGAACACCCAAGAAACCTCAAAGAACTACAGTCTTTTATCGGGAGAATTAACTTTCTACGAAGATTCATTCCCAATCTGGCAGAACTCCTCAGAAACATTACAAATATGCTTAAAAAGGATGTAAAAATAAAATGGGACTACGAGTCTAGACAGTCTTTCAAACAAGTCAAACGAGCACTCACAGAAGCCCCTATTTTGATCAGTCCTAATTTTACTAAGGATTTCTATCTCTTTTCCTTCGCTTCCGAACATACTATAGCAGCGGTGTTACTACAAAAGAACAGTGAAGGGTATGAACAACCCATAGCTTTATTTAGCAAAGCATTAAGAGACGCTGCTCTGAATTACAAGATAATGGAGAAACAAGCTTTTTCTTTGGTGAAAGCTATAAAAGATTTTAGAGTCTACATTCTCCATTCCCACACCATAGCTTNACTCAAATACATTGAGCTGTTCAAAGAATATTCGGATGTCTTTGCCTGGGGCTATGAAGATTTGAAAGCTTATGATACCAGCATCATACAACACAGGATTCCAATAAAAGAAGACAAAAAACCGTTTAGGAAGAAACTTAGTAGGATAAATCCCAAGTTTCTCCCTCTGATAGAGAAGGAAATAAAAAAAATGTACGATGCCAAGATCATAGTCCCGTTGCGTTTTTCCAAATGGGTCTCTAACTTAGTTCCTACATGTAAGAAATCGGGGGAGATCAGACTTTGTATAGATTTCCAAAATTTGAATAAGGTCTCCCTGAAGGATAATTACCCCTTGCCAAAAATGGACCACATCCTGCAAAGGGTGGTTGGGTCCAGTCGAATCTCTTTGTTGGACAATTTCTCGGGTTACAATCAGGTCCTAGTCCACCTGGATGACCAAGACAAAACCGCTTTCACCACACCCTGGGGCACTTTCATGTATGTGATAATTCCTTTTGGTCTAATGAACGCCGAAGCTACATTCTAGAGGGCGATGGATATCGCTTTCGTGGAAGAATCTGGCAAGTTTATTGTCATCTATTTAGATGATGTAACTGTGTTTTCCCGATCCGATGATGAACACTTGCGACACCTCAGACAAGTTTTTGAGAAATGTAGAAGGTTTGGGATTTCCTTAAATCCTAAGAAAATCCTTTTCGGACTAGATGAAGGCAAACTGTTGGGACACATCATCTCCAAGGATGGAATCAAAATAGACCCCAGCAGAATCGAGGCCATACAAAAATTAGAACACCCAAGAAACCTCAAAGAACTACAGTCTTTTATCGGGAGAATTAACTTTCTACGAAGATTCATTCCCAATCTGGTAGAACTCCTCAGAAACATTACAAATATGCTAAAAAAGGATGTAAAAATAAAATGGGACTACGAGTCTAGACAGTCTTTCAAACAAGTCAAACGAGCACTCACAGAAGCCCCTATTTTGATCAGTCCTGATTTTACTAAGGATTTCTATCTCTTGTCCTTCGCTTCCGAACATACTATAGCAGCAGTGTTACTACAAAAGAACAGTGAAGGGTATGAACAACCCATAGCTTTATTTAGAAAAGCATTAAGAGACGCTGCTCTGAATTACAAGATAATGGAGAAACAAGCTTTTTCTTTGGTGAAAGCTATAAAAGATTTTAGAGTCTACATTCTCCATTCCCACACCATAGCTTATGTTCCGAATGCGGTAGTAAATGACATATTGACAGAGGACAATCCGGATGGAAGAAGGGGAAAATGGATTGTTGTCATTTTAGAATACAATATAGAGATTAAGCCCACGAAACTAATCAAAGGTCAAGGCCTTGCTAAATTAATGGTTGAATCTAACTTCCATGCTCTTGACATTAATTTTTTAGCTGTAGCAGATGAACAGGGCGAGAAGGTGACTCCAAACGTGAGAGAGGTATTCCTCAACTCATCATGGTACGTAGACCTTATATTCATTTTTCAAAATCTACAAGCTCCCCCTGGTTTGACTAAGACTAAAGCTAGATCTTTAAAGTTGAAAGCCTTAAAATTCTGTATTATAGAAGGAAAATTGTATTGGAAAGACCCTGGAGGCATTCTGTTAAATTGTTTATTGAAAGATGAAGCGGATAAAGTGTTACCAGAGTTTCATGCAGGAGAATGTGGTGGCCATTTGAACTGGAAGGTCACAGCCAACAAAATACTCAGAGTTGGATTCTATTGGCCCACCTTGTTCGCTGATGTACATCATAAAGTGGTTGCATGTCATCAATGTCAGTTGTTTGAAGGAAAAAGGAAACTCCTTCCTCTACCTCTGAAACCGATCTCAGTTGAGGCCCCTTTCTAGCAATGGGGACTCAACTTCATTGGAGAAATACAACCCCCGTCTTGAGGCCATCACCGGTGGATTCTCACTGCCATTGATTATTTTACCAAATGGATCAAAGCAGTACTAAGAAGGCAAGCCACTGACTCTATTATTATCAAATTCCTTGAAAATAATATTTTGTCTCACTTTGGATGCCCTAGAAAGATTATAACTGATATTGCAACTGCCTTTCAGTTGAAGAAACTCATAGATTTCTGCAACCAATATCACATTGGTTTGGGGCATTCCACAACCTACTACCCTCAGGGGAATGGGATGGTGGAATCTTCAAACAAAACCTTGGTAAATATCATCAAGAAAACATTGCAGGAAAATACGAAATCATGGCACAACAAGTTGGTGTTCGCTTTGTGGGCTGACAGGCTGACCACCAAAAGGTCAATTGGTATGTCACCATACTAGCTGGTCTATGGTATAGAGGTAGTTTTCCCCACTTCTTTAGGAGTCCCTGTCATGAATTTGCTTCAAGAGGTACAAGCTGAGCCAAATGACTCACAGAGAAGGATCAACCAGATGATCCATTTGCAACAGTCTAGGGAGGACGNAAAGCATTAAGAGACGCTGCTCTGAATTACAAGATAATGGAGAAACAAGCTTTTTCTTTGGTGAAAGCTATAAAAGATTTTAGAGTCTACATTCTCCATTCCCACACCATAGCTTATGTTCCGAATGCGGTAGTAAATGACATATTGACAGAGGACAATCCGGATGGAAGAAGGGGAAAATGGATTGTTGTCATTTTAGAATACAATATAGAGATTAAGCCCACGAAACTAATCAAAGGTCAAGGCCTTGCTAAATTAATGGTTGAATCTAACTTCCATGCTCTTGACATTAATTTTTTAGCTGTAGCAGATGAACAGGGCGAGAAGGTGACTCCAAACGTGAGAGAGGTATTCCTCAACTCATCATGGTACGTAGACCTTATATTCATTTTTCAAAATCTACAAGCTCCCCCTGGTTTGACTAAGACTAAAGCTAGATCTTTAAAGTTGAAAGCCTTAAAATTCTGTATTATAGAAGGAAAATTGTATTGGAAAGACCCTGGAGGCATTCTATTAAATTGTTTATTGAAAGATGAAGCGGATAAAGTGTTACCAGAGTTTCATGCAGGAGAATGTGGTGGCCATTTGAACTGGAAGGTCACAGCCAATAAAATAC
This sequence comes from Picea glauca, assembly GCA_000966675.3. Taxonomy (NCBI): domain Eukaryota; kingdom Viridiplantae; phylum Streptophyta; class Pinopsida; order Pinales; family Pinaceae; genus Picea; species Picea glauca. The sequence continues at coordinate 110,117 of JZKD02S1673082.1, forward strand.
TCAGAGTTGGATTCTATTGGCCCACCCTGTTCGCTGATGTACATCATAAAGTGGTTGCATGTCATCAATGTCAATTGTTTGAAGGAAAAAGGAAACTCCTTCCTCTACCTTTGAAACCGATCTCAGTTGAGGCCCCTTTCTAGCAATGGGGACTCAACTTCATTGGAGAAATACAACCCCCGTCTTGAGGCCATCACCGATGGATTCTCACTGCCACTGATTATTTTACCAAATGGATCGAAGCAGTACTAAGAAGGCAAGCCATTGACTCTATTATTATCAAATTCCTTTAAAATAATATTTTGTCTCACTTTGGATGCCCTAGAAAGATTATAACCGATATTGCAACTGCCTTTCAGTTGAAGAAACTCATAGATTTCTGCAACCAATATCACATTGGTTTGGGGAATTCCACAACCTACTACCCTCAGGGGAATGGGCTGGTGGAATATTCAAACAAAACCTTGGTAAATATCATCAAGAAAACATTGCAGGAAAATAAGAAATCATGGCACAACAAGTTGGTGTTCGCTTTGTGGGCTGACAGGCTGACCACCAAAAGGTCAATTGGTATGTCACCATACTAGCTGGTCTATGGTATAGAGGTAGTTTTACCCACTTCTTTAGGAGTCCCTGTCATGAATTTGCTTCAAGAGGTACAAGCTGAGCCAAATGACTCACAGAGAAGGATCAACCAGATGATCCATTTGCAACAGTCTAGGGAGGACGTTTTCAACAAGACTCAGGTAATCCAAGAAAACATTAAGAATATCTTTGACAAACGAACCAAGGAGGATGATTTTGAGCTAGGATATTTGGTGTTGATATGGGATGCCAGAAATGAAGACAAGGGAAAGCATGAAAAATTTGATAGTCTGTGGAAAGGACCAGACATGATCCAAGCTTTCAGGGGAAACAATGCTTTCTTGCTAAACAACGTTGATGGGACAGATCTACCAGGAGGACCTGTGAATGGAAGAATGTTGAAACATTATGTGCCACCTCAGTAGAAGATTCGAGTTTTCACTCTCCATTGTACATACCATTTTAATTTTCATTTTTCACTTTCATTTTCTGAGTGAAGAACATTAGTTAGTTGGTTGAATCCCGAAGAGAAGGCCCTAAGCTGCTGACCACTGTTTTTTTCCATTTTTGAGAATAAAACCAACAAAGGCCACTAGGTAGAAATTTTCAGAATGACAGGAACCATGATTCTTGGCACTTCACAGGGAGAGTACCATCACTAGGTGGAGCCACTGTTATCACCCTATAAGTTATAGGAATCAACTAGTGACAGGGATATTTTTTGTCTCTATTGTTTTTGTTGACAAATGATTTTTCATTCTGCAAATAATTTGAAAAGAAAAGAAAAGAAAAAGAAAAAATAAAAAAGAAAAGAAAAGAAAAAAGAAAAAAGGAAAAAGGAAAAAGAAAAGAAAGGAAAAAAGAAAAAGAAAGAAAAAGAGGGCACAAAAGAATTGCAATAAAATCCCCATGCAATAATAGTAACTTGGTCCATACCTTTCAAGCATGGCCAAGTTCTTTTTTAAATTTGATGTTGATAGGGTAGTGAATGAATTTCACTAAACAGTTTAATCTTAGCCAAAGTGTCTAGGTTAGATTAGTGAATAAATCTGGCCAGACTGTCTAATCTTGGTCAGATGGCCCCAGGGTAGAGTAATTTTTTAACCCAGCAGTTTAATCTGGGTTAATTGTCATAGGAAGATAGGTTAGTATGTAGGCTAGTTTCTTTATCATTTCATTCCAATAAAACCAGCTTGATGTAAAATGTTGCACCATGTTTCAAGTGCTTAAAATATAGTTTGGTCGAAGCCCCATGGTGGTTTTCATTTGAAAAGTTTGGGGAAAACCCATAAAAATGCATTTATCCTAAGTTTTTCGAGCGCATGTGTTCTCCGCTCCCCATTTATGCTCCCTGCACATATCGATAGTATTGATTGTGGTGCCCAGATCTACGGTGTACAGAGAATTCCGGACCCCCCCGACCATTCTGCTTTTAACCGGGGGGGTCNAGTATGTAGGCTAGTTTCTTTATCGTTTCATTCCAATAAAACCAGCTTGATGTAAAATGTTGCACCATGTTTCAAGTGCTTAAAATATAGTTTGGTCGAAGCCCCATGGTGGTGTTCATTTGAAAAGTTTGGGGAAAACCCATAAAAACGCATTTATCCTAAGTTTTTCGAGCGCATGTGTTCTCCGCTCCCCATTTATGCTCCCTGCACATATCGATAGTCTTGATTGTGGTGCCCATATCTACGGTGTACAGAGCATTCCGGACCCCCCCGACCATTCTGCTTTTAACCGGGGGGGTCTGGAATTGCTAATAACATTTGCGCGCATCTGGACGGCCCTGGATTGAGCGCTTAAATCAATGATCAAGATTGGATTCCAGACCCCCCTGTCCATTCTGCCTTTAATGGAGGGGGGGGTCCGGAATGAATGATAAAAGGCACGCTAATATCTATGGCCAGGAAACGAGCGTGTTGATCAATGGCCTAAAATGGTTTTCGGACCCCCCCCAGATGATATGCTTTTAACCGAGGGGGGGGGGGGTCCAGAATGGTTATCTCCCTCTGGCAGGCCCCTTGTCATATGTGGCATCCATCTATTTCCCCAAGTCCCGTCACCATATGCTATCTAACAGACCCCCGTCACTTATGGATTTCACCTTCCACTTCTTCCCGAGTTAGTCACATTCCATAACTGATGTCAGTCCCCTCCCTCCTTTTCACTCATGGAAAGCCCCTTATTGTAACTTTTACCTCCAATCCCTAGCCGCCATGTCACCTGTTTGTATCTTTCAGCCACCATCACCTGCCATCTCACCCTCATAGTGATTCGTTGGCCATTTATTACTGGATAACACATCCATTGTCCAACTGACCTGTCTCCCGTGCCCAACCAACCCCAGTTTAAATAAAACTACCGTTGTTCCCCTTACATTCACTATTCACCCATCGCACCAGANGAGAGGCAGTAGCATATCCACTAGCACCATCAGTAGCATATCTAGCAGCTTATCCAGTGAACTCAGCAGCATACCTATACCTAGTAGCAGTGAATGATCCGACAGTAGACTATGTTGGTTCATCAGTTTCTTCTGTTGATCCAGTTGTTTAAGCATACCCAGATGCACCAGTACCAGCAACAGCATAAGCAACGGGAGAAGCAAAGGCAGATACTCGTGATCCATACCTTTGTGAGCATGATCCAGATCTTCCATATCGAGAGCAAGATCCAGCTTATGCATTTAGTAATAGAGATTAAGAGCCAGATGCTCTATATAGAGATTCTGACCCATATCCTGCAGACCCAAAGCCAGAAGCTAGGGAGGTAGGCGAAGTTAAAACAGGTAAAGATACAGATCCAAAGCCAGATCCTGCAACAGTAGATCCATCTATAGCACCAGCATCAACAGCATAAGTAGCACCAATAGGATCAGTAGCGTACACCACCAGCTTAGAAAGCTTTAAGTCTTAAGGAGCAGCACCAGTCACTAAGGAAGCATATCCACCAAGACGAGTAGTTCCAGGTCCAGATTCATAGCTTTCAGTAGCATCTGTTGAAGCACACGTAGCAAAGACAGGAGCAGGGTAAGCATCTAAGCCATAAGCATCTGTTGAAGCATCTGTATATGAACCAGTCATTGATGTCGATGATCCATATCCAGAGACATACCCATCATAGCCAGTAGCTACGGTTCCAGTCCTATACCTTTATACTTACCTCCTGCTACACTCAACCCATGCATCTAGATCATTATATAGGACTCTGAGCATCATCTGTCCCAATGTCAAACTAGTCCACTCGGTAAACATCCTCTTAATCAAGGGAACTAGGCCTCATCCTATGATGTTCCCATAATACATACTAGCAGCTACAACCACTAAAGCAACTACAACCCTGGCTCCTGGCCCAAAAGGAGAAATCTTATCAAAAATCCTATCAATAATACCAGCACCACTCTTCCATGTAGAAGAATGGTCACGATCATCTCCTAGTAAGTACCTTATCTGCTCTCTGACCCAATCATCCCCTTGCCCCCGCGTGTTCTCCATCTCTGCTCTAATACCCCTGATAGGTAATCTCGTAATATAGATAACATCCTCTAAAGTCAGAGCCATCTCACTCCACGGTGTCAGGAAGGTATGTCTGTAAAGATCCCAAGAACTGTAAAACTTAGTAAGCTGCTAAGGAACTATGGTAATAGCATCCCACCACATGGCTATTTCTAGATCTAAAATCCTCACTAACTCTCCTGAGAAAACTAGGAACAATAGTCCTATAGGGCTTTGAGCCCTTTGCATGACCTAATGGCCCTGGGAGATCATCTGGAATATGAATCCAATCTAAAGCCTGACCTCACTCAGGAGGTCAAGGAAAAGTGTGTCTGGTTTGCTTAGTCAAATGCTCCATGTCCGTCGTGTGTCTGGGTTGATTGCTTATAGATGTTCTCTTTATTGGAGGTTACGGGTATGTGATAGTGCGTGTTGTAATTTTAATGGATCAAGGGTGGCCGGTTGTGCCTGATGAATCGTACCAGAATTATCAGTGCTTAGGTAGCAGACTCTTAGGGTTAACATCTAAATAGAGTTAGCAAAGAACAAGTCTACCACTTACCAGCAGGTTATCCTTCATGTCCTTGAGCTTGATGGAGTCAACATATAGTTGAACATGAAGCAATTGGGTCACCCTTTTTTTGCTCTAGTCAAAAATCTTAGGGGAAATCTTATAAGAACCATTATAAGAACTAGCGCGTTATGTGTAATGCTATTAGTGATGGTTCAGTAGCAGAGCCATTAGCAGCATACCTAGGAGAACTATAAGCATATCCATATGTAGATCCAGCTTACCCAGTACGAGTAGTTCCAAGACCAGCACCACCATCTTGCCCAACAGCAGGACCCGTGGAAGCACCTGTAGTGCCATCAGTGGAAGAACCAGTCGTAGAAGAAGCAYCGGTTGAACTAGTACCATCAGTAGTAGCTTACCTAGTTCCAGCAACAGTAGACCTAGTAGCGTATATAGAGGCATAGGTTTATCCAGTTGATTCTTATGCAACATGCATGGACTCAAATGCCTCTAAAGGCATTCAATTTATATTAGTCAATAGAATGGTAAGATTATGGAAGGAGGTAGGAGGGTAATCTCTCCATGGCCTTCCAAGGGTAGTATCTTCATGGAGCCCTTCAAGTAGTTCTATTAGGTTTATAGGGAGTTCTACCAGGTTGTTGGAGACTTTAGTTTTAAGAGGAGGACCAACAACAATGATCTCTAAGTTCTCTCCCAAAGCTATAGTAGCACTAATCCCCGGTTCAATCTGAGGCATGATATCAAGGAAACAACATATGCGGGATGAAATGTACGGGGCTCGGAATAGAGCTGAAGAAATAGCAAATCACACCAGGATAAAGGCTAAGGACAAAGGATGAAGGATGTAGGAGGATGAGTCAAGGTAGGGTCTTCCTCTTCCGATTCATTAGATCATGGTGCAACCCAACTCCAAACGAGAGGTAAGACTAGGGTGGAATAAATGCTTTTATGTTTCTACTTCTTTCGAATAGCATGATGCCTAATCCCAAGTGAAGGATACTTCATTGTGATAGTGCACTTAACTCACTTTTGGCTTTAGGTTTATGGTAATGATGGATGGAAAAGTGGTTGAACAAAGAGAACATAAGGTGATGGAGGCGGTGCCTCTGAAACATCATATACATTTGGCTTGGACGTGGAGAAGAGGAGGAAGCTACTTCTTGCAAAGGGCACTCTTCCATGATGGCATAACATCTAGGTAGGTGTGTAGAAGCATGACTATGGGTGAGTGGAAGGGTTGGCTTATGAATGGATCCAAGAGGGTATGGCCTAGGTTTATGCCCAATCTCTGGCTTGACTAAGTCAATGACACAGATACAAAGGTTAGGGGCTAGAAAAGGATTTGGCCTACTGGTGAATCTAGCCAAGGTACTATCACTTGCATGCATGGTTTCTATATTGACAATCTTGTATTTACTTGGACCGCATGGATTAAATAAGAGATTGAATGCTAACTCATCTTCTGTTAATGGACCATGTAGCTCATGTTCTATGCCTTTAGGAAAAAGAAGGTTATCGAATTTTAGAGATGCCATAGCTTTCCCTTTGTCTTGCACAGGAACTATCTTGAAAGGCTCTTAAAGAGTTTCATGAGTGCTAGTTAAGGTGGTAGTAGTATCACTCCCTGCAACAGATGGACCATTAGTAACCTAGTGGTTAAGGTTATAATTCTCAATATTTAGAGAGGTAATGACCTTATGGCATGGCTAGGTCGATAGCAGTTTAAAGGAGCACTAGCTTGATAGTAAGCAAGTGGATCGGGGTCTCTAGGTATGACATAGATTTTCCCTTGGTAGTTTAATTTGACATATTGGTAGAGAGTGGATGGTACAACACACATGCAATGAATCCATGGTCTTCCTAAGAGCAAATTGTAACTAAAGTCCTTATTGATCACAAAGCAAGGGGTCATGAGAGTGATAGGCCCAATAGTTATGGGCAAATGGATAATACCTACAGGCACTATTTTATTAGAGTCATAGCCTTTATAAGATAAGTGCTTCGTATAACTTATATGTCCACGTTAGTATAATGCATGATAAATAATACATCATATGACACCACATTAAAGTGACAATTCCAGTTGACAAAGTAACACTTAACATAGCAAGGCCCTATAGTACACTCTATGTACAAAGTTGGGTCATCCACTATGATCATTTCCTCATCAGTTGGTGCCTTAAGAGGGAGGGTAAAAGATGAAATGATCATAAGACAATGGATATACAGGTTATGGCTATGGTTTCCCAGGGAGAGGGGCGAAGCTGCTCGGCCTAGAAAGGAGGTCGAGGGGTAGTAACAACATGGTTGACCTAAGAGGGCTCAGTTGTATTGAATATAGGTGTATAAACTCCTGGGGCTAGGTACATTGCCCCTACTAAATAGTCACGTAAGGTGGGAAAAATTAACAACAACTTCATAATAGAGATGTTAGCCGGACAAATTTGCTACTACAGAATAGGGGAAAGACCCTTGTATGGGAGGTCTTCCCATAGGTCTCTGATCATTTTATTATAAGGAGCTAGAGGGATAGTGGTCTTGGTTTCCTTTTGGTATATAAGTGGGCTCTTGTTGGGTTACTGTAGCTTTAGCCCATGTAGGCTGAGAGCGTGTAACTCCATCATATTGTCGAGCTCTTGTGGTCACATTGACATCAAATTAGACTACCTTCTGTATAAATTCAACAATGAAGCAAGCTCTCGATTTTCCGGCTAGATTGGGCGGGAGGAGTAGGTGGCTGACTAGAGAAAGTATCTTGGAAAGAAGTGGAGGGTTGTGAAGGCTGACTAGATGAAGATGGATGCTGAGGGAATCAATTACAGAAGATTCCCAACTGGGCATTTTTAGGGGGAATAAGTCCAACACCTTATTGATAGCATCCTCATAGGTTATAGGTTTATTCTTAGTACATTCTATTTGCAAATATTATCTTATACCTTCTACAAAAATTGTCCTAAGCTCATCTAGAGAGAACTTGGTCTCACATCTAGCTAGGGCAAATTAGAATCTATGGATGAAAGAGGTCATAACTTCCAACTTTCCTTGCTTTAATCGTATAAGACTAACCACTTCAGATACATCGATTGGTTTAAGAGCATACATTCCCAAAAAATTAGAACATAGTTGATAAAAAGTCTCTATAGAGTTCTTGGGAAGGTTTGAAAACCATTCAAAGGCTAACCTAGTCAGAGTGTGTGGAAATAATTTGGCCATAACATCTAGCCACGTCCTCAAGTCTTTACAAATTCTGATGAACTTGGACAAGTGTGTTTGTGCATCACCCCTTCCATCATAAGCTGGCAAGTTGTGTATGGAGTGAGGTAGAATGGTATTTTGAACCTCTGGGTGCAAAAGAGATTTGAAGTATGTGTGTGTGACAAGTCCTCGAGGAAACTTCCCTAAAGCTAGTAATTGTGTGAAGGAAAGGATGGTAGGGATTGTGGGGGTTTGTTAGGTCCCCACATTCCCTGCAAAAATGTTCCAAAGTGGCCAAATCTGGACGAGTTAGCACATACCTAACCATGGCGGTAGGATCATGCCTGGCTAATGAATCTAACATAGCCATAAACTATTACGTGGTGGGAGGTGGCTCTATGTGAGTGTCAACATGATGGCCAAGCACTTGGTCACTTGTATCCTAGATAGGTTACTCCTCAAGTTCTTCTAATGTTTATTCTTCATGTTCCAACCTAGGAGGCTCCTCTTCCACCACATTCCTAGTGAGACTATGCCCACGTCGACCCATGAGTGGTTATGAAAGAGTCTAAAAGTGCAAAGGCAAAGGTCAAGGCAAGTGCCTCGAAAGTAATCAAAAATACCAAAAGTAAAAAGCAGGAGAGATGCCCCAAAATGCAAATGAAGATGCTGTGGAGATGATCAAGACACAAAGTGCTTCATATCAGGTTCACCATAGAATGTCATGGACTTCAAAAGCAAACGTGTAAGCACAAGCATCCACAATGTGAAATCAACATGTTAGAGTATCCTAAAGTGGACACCTTAGGTGATGCAGTGTCAATGAGGCTTCCTTCTATGGTGAGGATGGGAAAATGTAAGGAAAGGTCTTCGTAACTTCTTTAATCTAAATTCATCTATTTTGGATGAAGGAAGGGGTGAAAGGAAGGTCCTGTGCTTTACCGGGATGGCCAACAATCAATCTATTTCCAGCTAGTCATAAAGAATATTATACAGATTTGAGAAAGACTCACCCCAGAGGAGAGCCCCAAGGACGAGGGATAATCAGGTCAAGAATTGCCCTATAAGGCCTACAACTAAGGCCCACAACCTATCGGAGGTACGACCCTATATCTCAAAGTATGGACCCAGAACTTAAGGGAGTAAGACCTAATATCCATAGATAATATATAAGGCCTATCCTCTGGTGGGCATAACCTCTAAGAGGACGAACCTAAAGGCCTCTCCTCTGGCGGGCATAACCTTACAGTGGTGGCGAACCTAAATACCTTTCTAGGGGCGGGGAATGGAAGTACGGCTTCGCCTAACAAAATGGATTCAAAAGTACCTTAATGTATCAACACCTTATTGGGGGTGTTTCGTGGAAATATTTAGCAATAACATGGCCCGCGTTTTTGGACTTAAGGAGAAAGTCGGGGTGGAACCTCTGAGGTCGGTCAGTCTAATCCCTAGATCCTTATCTTCGGTAACCCCAGCTTCCTTATCTTCGGTAACCAGCGCAGGCCCCATCCCACCCATATTTCCTTATCCCACCCATAGGAAGGCAGGCAGGTGAATATATAGTAGTAGGGGGGGCTAGTTTGAGTAGGAAGGGAACAGATGACCTCTCTCCGTTAGCCCAAAGGTCAAGTGAGGACAGTCAAATCCATCTATCCTTAGACCCCATAGGTAGCCCAAAGGCCCGACTCATGGTGGGTGAATCAGATAGGCGGGTGGAGAAAACCATTCCTTTAGCCATAGACAGACCATCCGGCAAGCAGTCGGTCGCATCGATCCTGCTAGTTTGGTAATGAAAGTCTTTAGGAAGGCAAGCTGGTCCTTTAGCCTTGGTAATGAAAGTCTTTAGGAAGGCAGGCCCCTTCTTTGAATCTGAACGGGTAATTAAAAAAAGAGTGAAGAAATAACCCATCAATATCCCATCGGCCCGAAGGGGATCTCATGGAATATATGAAAGGGCGGATCTTTTGCTTAGATAACAGGTAACTTAAGGTAAGGCCAGAGTGTTAGTCCACGGTAGACGGTCTCTAACCAAGGAAGGAAGTCCCTTTTCTTATCCAACCTTTCCATAAGGAAGGACCCCTGCTCCCTTATCTTCAGCGAGAACCCCAGCTTCCTTATCTTCTGCTTTACCGGCCCAATGAGAAATCTATTTCCTGCTAGTAAAAAGACAGTAAATAAGAAATATCCTGCCTGTACAAAATATGCTTGGGTGGGTGTTCGGGTGTTTCAATTCCTTATATTCTCGGGTACTTTCTAGTATCGGGTACTTTTCAACTATGTTAGGCGCTTGGTGCACACTGAACTTAGGGGGGGACGGCGCGGCAAATAGAAGACCAATTGAAGCACGTTCCTGTTCCGTCTGGGACCAGCTATTCATTTCGCATATAAGACTGCAATTTCGATATGGTAGAATACTTTATTGAGGCATTTATGCCTCGCTCCAGTCTTATTGGTATCCATGTCTACCCTGCTTCTAATTCACTTTGATCAAAAAGGTTAACGCTATAATAAATAGGTTCTTGGCACCATTAGGAGTTTAGGTGGAAATTACGTACATAGGAATGCATGTCAGTCGTACTCCAGTGTCATATTATTGATTTCGGGACGAGTAATGATAGCCATCACCGGGTATCTAAGCTATAGCTACGAGAAGACTGGATTCAGATGCTTTTTGGTGGATCTCACCAGCAAGCACTTTTGGGGTCATGCTTGCCCGCTCGGCTGACTCATAGATTCGCCGCCGATCGTGTGCCGAAATCTTAGCTGTAGTTGATTTCGGAGCTGACCGGATCGAGCCTTTATATGTAATGGCTTACATGAGACCAGCACCTGAATTACTGCTGAATTACTGTAGGTCTACCGCATCCACTGACCGCATCCGTTACTACCTTGATTCAAAGGACTTCCATTCTTATAACCAACCAAATATTTATCATGCGCAGTTAGTCCTAGATGGAACGGATATGAGAATAACTAGCCATATATTGAACACTAATGCAGCCTACCGGCCCTCAAATAAAGAACTTGAATGCGGCACCGGGCACATCATTTTATAAGTCTAGCAACTTAGATACTTCCATTGTTCCGGGTCGAGGGGAAATACTCTTTTTGGTATAAATCATTTTTCCTGGTTTCCGCTTCGTCATGTGGCAAATAGAGGTGGGTAGA
>JZKD02S1673082.1:126406-150981 GCA_000966675.3 Picea glauca
ATACGTCAACCATGCATGGTATCTAATAATAGCATGTCCGATCCGGAGCCGAGAGGCAGCACTTCGTATCGGAAAACATAGCGCGACGAACGATCTGTGATACGAGAGAACGGGTTCGGACGTCCGTCATATATTTGAGGAAGTGGCTTCGAAGCTTCAAAGATTCACAACCTCTTCTTTATAAGTGAATAGGAACTTTATAAGACCCGGAAAAGGCCGCCTTATTCGATTCTTTGCGGCCGGCAGGCATCGCACGGATTGAGGGAGTATGGGCACGGAGAAGGGTTCACTGCTACGGAATCAATAGTAACGGCCTTTCTTTAGGTATAGGTATGCACTCGACCTCAGAAAGATAGGGCTCGACCGGAGAGCTTAGTTCGCTGTTGCTCTTCCTCCCCTTTGCTTCAAGTTAGGGTCTTTATGTGGAATAAGAAGAGATTCTAGTAGATAAGGCGGTAGGAGTGAACTCCGGTGGATGGTTCGAAGCATATTGATGTTTAGGTGTAGCGGTGGATGTATCTCCAGCCTTCCCATGTGGTAGGCTTGGTCCACCAACCACAAGAGGCTATAGCTGTTACTCATATGCGACGATTCCTTCTTCCCAGGGTTTGGGCTCAGCACCTATTCGACTAAGTGTTATTCCGGCATCACGCCAACAGCAATCTACGTGTGTAGGTGACCCACTTTCCAAGGGATTGGAGCTCTAGCCCATTAGAAGTCAAACGATTATGGTCATGGCTCAACAACGGTTATGGTAGCACCCACTCCCTCCTTTATATAGAATAACGGGTTGGGTGGGCGTGAATGGGAAGCATAGGTGATCGCCGGAACTAGCGAGGTGTGTAAACGAGAGCATCTATGTGCCTCTATAGCTATCCCTGAGCTTGCCAAATATCGAATATTTGCTTGCACCCGGAGGATATTATACTGGCACCGAATTTGGATCTACTATAGGATCTCCGTTGTTGGGTTCTATCTTTTTATCTGCTCCTATTGTATGGGACTAAGTCCACTAAATATGTTCCTACTCCCACTGCTGCTTTCCCTGCTTCCGCTCTAGCTGGCTTTACCTCTGCACCTAGAGGATCCAAAACTAGTAATGGAATTGGAGGGGATAGATATGAATCTACCGCCGGGCCGGGAAGGGGTGGCTATGAATCTACCACTGGGAAGGAATCTATAAATGGCTCCGATGCTGGCTGAGACATCAATGGATTATGGGTCAACCGCAACGAGATCTGCTTATGCGGAATAAACGGGGTAAGCTGCTTGCGCTGCTGGGTTGACTTAAACTGGTGCCTCTCCCTCCGCTGATGGGTCAACCGAATCTGGGACGGGTTATGGAACTGGGTATGAGTCAACTTAAACAGCAGCACTTAGTCTTCGATTTTGTCTTCGACATTGCTATAAATTTAGGGCCGGGCGTGCCCCCTATAGTGTGGGTTAAAGGGCTTTAGGCTAGCAGAAAACATGATGGAGAAGACCCATTGATTAATTATCTCGCGTTGGAGATTCGATATGCCTATTAAATAGATAAGATATGCCTTTTCTACCAAGGGTTCGGATCACTTCATTTCTTACAGTTAGAACTTTCAATTCTTATCAAAGTTATTAAAAGCTACGGGCAGAGTTCCCAGTCGTGGATTCAGTTGACCACGTGAAGGCATAAGAGAGAACAGAGGTTACATGGGCATAGGCAGACCCCAAAAAGGCATATGCAGATGATCGAGTATATGAAGTTCCATTTACAGATGCGATGCAGTTCCGAAAGCACCAGCGCGAGCACTATATAGTAGCAGGCTCTGTCCCTGAGCGAAGGAAAGCTGGAACGGGCGGGGATGCTGACTTTGAGGCTCTTATCGCCTCCGGTGCTTGGACTTATACTTATGCTTGCTCTGTTTCTGTTGCTTCCTCCGCTTCCTCTGCCATAATAAGCTCTCGATCTTGATCTGTGCCTGGGGACTCTGTTACCGGGTTTCGATCTCCAACTGGTATTTTTATAAATGCATATGTTCCTAGCATAGGTGTTCCAACATAAGCTCTCCCAGAAAGTGCTAGTGTTCCGACTTTATGTCCAACATCCAACATTGTTCCTACAAGTGCTGTTCTGGCATATGGGTAGAGTGATGTTTCGCTATTTGCTAGTGTTCCCAGTGGTGTTCCGAAATCGCCTGCTGTTCCTAGGAGTGGAGTGCAATTGGATTCGTTCTTATTATAAGATCCTAGAAGTGCTGTTTCTCCATCCCTAGTAGCACATACACTCTTGGATGTTCCGACATAAGCTCCTGTTCCCGCTAATGAGGTTACTACGAATGATATATAATCTATTGGATAATTCGAGCTTTAAGGTCTTTATTCAGGAGGGCAATAAGCATTCTTCCTTATATAATATAGGATGCACCCCCAACTCGATCAACTAGGTCAAGGAAAACATGAGAAACAACTGGATCGACTGCCGTACATTGGACTATTACCAGTCTAGCTGCCTTTTATATGTGTTAATGCGCGCAGGAATCAATCAGAAACTAGTTCGTTATACGATAATTTTGATCGATTCATTGACCGATCGAGTTGGCCGAGTGAACCCATAACCACCTGCAGAGGCGTGGGTAGCAGATCCAGATCCAATTCCATGTCCATGATCAGTTTATGCGAAGACACTTGTTTAAGGGCCGTTGCTCAAAGCATACCTTCCATATTGAGAGTACGTAGCATCCCTTCCATATAAAGACCTAGAGCCAGATGTTTACCGTTCCCCGCAGCGGAGGCAGCAAGAAGAGAGGCAAATACATAAAATCCCCCAGTGGCAGAGCCATAGGGAGCAGGAGTTTACCTAGCGGCATATTAGTCAATCCCAATTTAAGAACCAACATAAGTGCCCCTTTAAGTTTCAGATCCATATCATATATAGTAGTTGACCAAATGTAAGCCACAAAGGATGTGGAGGCAAAGGACCTAGAGGCAAAGATAGCATTCCTTCCACTTTAAGAGATAGTTCTAAAGCCGCCAATAGACCCGCTAGTTCGAGCAAATCGAGTTGCAGAGTCCCCTGTAGTGGGAAAGCCAGGAGATCCTAAGATTGCAGTATAAGGCAGGAGATCCCCAGATCGCACGGGAGGTAAAAGAAGAAGCCCACAGGCCATATGACAAAGAGAAGCAAGACGCACCACACCTTGTATTTTACCTAGCAGTTTCATAACCATAGATAGCAGTGGAACTGGAGCCAATTGATCTTGTTGAAGAACCATCACCCGCATAACCTATTTAAGTAATGAGGGCTAAGATAGAGCGTAGGCAGAGTCAGATCTGTTCATTGAAGATCCATAGCCTACAGGGGCAAAGCCCATTGATGTCCGGGTGGAAGCAGTAAAGACATAGGCGAGGGTAAAGGCACCTAAGGCAGGAGAGGAAGCAGTAAAAGCAAATCCAAAGACATAGCCAAAAGCAAAGGTAGGAGAGGCAGAGACAAGGAAAGCAAGGGTGATAGTATAGGGAGCATCCCTTCTTATTATATACGTATTTTCAGCATTGCGATTTTTATATTGAAGGCTACCAGTTTCTATGCCCCCTAACAAAAGTGATGAAAAAAGGATCTTGAGGGATTACACTATGCTATGCCCGGGGGGTCCAATCGCCATATAGCGCACGCAAATGGCCTTGGAAAAGTCCATCCTTTATGAAGAAACAATAAAGACCGTACCAAGGATAAGTCTATCCATGATAAATCAACATGAAGCATAAAGCCCAGGATGCACTTTGAATAGTATTTTCCCGCCCCAGGGACATCTCCCCTCTAATAACTCATATATCATAAAATAATCATTCTAGTTCCAGAAGAGAACCACCTCCCTCTCGGAGTTCACATCCACGAACCCTCAAAGAATCCGCATGTGTGCGCATAAATTAATATATAGAGGGATTCCAGCAAGAACAAGTCTTAGGTTCCTCGAAGGAGCGAACTGAGCTGAGCTCGCCTCCAACGGGCTTGGGTTCATGACCCTTGTAAATGATTGATGGATACCTGCAGCAATATTAGAAATAGATTCACTTTGTACTTAGTATTAATTCACCTAGTGTTGGCATGGTTAATTTTTAATCACAACAGTTTCCTTCAGGAGATGCTACTAGTAGGGGAGCTCATACTTATGAGAAATGCAATATGGAGACGGTGTTTTCGGAAAATATCCTTTTCAATTCAACTATGAGAGAAGACTTCTTTAAGGGAGACAGACCAGAACAATGACCCACTGACCGGTTAGAGAGGCAGTGAAAACCCATACCAATGAGAGAGGCAGTGAACCCAAGCGAGACAGATGTGATAAAGCTGCACATTCTTATCTCTACAAGAGCGGGTAACTCAATGCCACAGCTGTTCATGAGGCGGGCACACTACCTTCCCGGGCACACCACCATTCCCAGGTAGACCTCAGACTAACGAAAGAGCGTGACGAAAGAGCGTGGCGGTCTTCAGCTCTGGCAGGCTCTAGCAGAAGTAGAAAAGCTATTCCCTTTCCGGTCGCATATTAATGGTAGTCAGTGCTCCTTGAATGTAAATGAATCTATAGTAGACGGGCATATCTCTCGATAGCAAGCTCATAAGCCAGTAAGGCTAACCATTCCTCACGCAGGTTCTTTCCTTCCAGTAAGCCTCTCAATGACCGGTAAGGCTAGCCATTCCTCACGCAGGTTTACGCAGGTTATTTCTGCCGCTTTCTCTAGGAAGGCAACTAAGCCTCTCAATAGGACAGGACCAGTAAGCCTCTCAATACCAATCTAGGAAGGAAACATGTGTCTTTTTCTCGTTATCCTTTTTTTTTTATCTGTTATCCCAACCGTGAAAGAAAAGTATCCACCAACGGCGTTAATGAAAGGATAGGGCGTGCTGCAAAGGAAAGGCGTGGAAGGGCAGAGGCATAAATAAGGAAGGAGAAGGAATAAAGGTTGGTTGGTAATATCCCTTCGAGCAGTAGAAGGGCAGAGAGTAAGGGCAGAGGCAGGAATCGATGAATCGCCTCGAATGAACGGATACATATAATGTTTACTCCCAAGTGTTACTCTTTAGGGCAAAAAAAGACCTCTCCCAAAATAAGGAATCGAGCGACTACGTTCCTCTCCCTCCTGCGTCGGAAGAGCGACTACGTTCCTCAAAGCCTGCGCATAGCGAAGGTGACGGGAAAGTGGAGCAAGTCAGGTCATCACCTATATTTCTTCCCCTCAAAGCCTGGTGATTGATGGTTTTGTCCTCACTTACCCCCCTCGGAGTAGGAAAGGGAGTAAGTGTGTGGGTGGTCTGACTGGCCTCTTTCGGGGAAATCTCTTCATGAAAGAGGGATAAGGCCCCTAATAAAGTTATGAACCGACTAACTTTATATATGCAATTTCACAATTCCTTTCGGACTTCCAGAAGTGTCTTTTCTAGGATAATTGGTATAGACTATAATTGAAGTGAATCGTAAATATAAATAATAGTACGAGAAGATCCCGCTCTAGAGAAGACCGATCACCCTTAACTCGACAGAGATTTATTCTTTACTCCCAATCCCCCACAAAATAAGCCAGGCTAGCGGGGTGTCCGCGGGGCTTGCCTCATCAACAGACACCATCCACACCCATCAATCAACCGGGCTATCTATCCGTCATTTTAGCTCCGAGAATATCACCTCGGAGCTACGAGAATCTATCGCACTTTAAGATCCTTAGGCTAGGCTTAGACCTATTAGCTACGAGAATATCACCTCGGAGCTCCGAGAATCTATCGCATAAGAAGCCAATCTTTGCCAATCGTGTAACTATACTATTGAACGTTGGTAACTCTCTACTTACTTACCTTCCGTCCCACCTTCGTCCTTCGATAGCTACCTTTCAATGGTCGCGTCGTGACATTCCTATGAGGATCTATATACAACGCTTATATATAACAAAGAAGCGTAGCCATCTCATTACAACCGTCCTCATTCCAATAGCTCTAACCTTTCTTATTAAGATAAGATAATCTTATTGAGATAAGATAAGTTTACTCCATATAGCCAAGGACTAGTGCGATTAAAGGAAAGCACAGATCAGTGCAATTATGGGATCAAAGCACAGATAAGGAAAGGAAATAGTGCCATAGTGCGATCAAAGGAAAGCATAGCCAAGCTGGGACAAGCGTTTCTCTCTTCAGTCGGACAACGAAACACAGACTTTGGAAAGCAGGGACAAAGGTGATACTCTTCTATACGCAGGGACAAAGGTGATACTCTTCTATACGCAGGGACAAGGGTGATACTCTTCTATAGGCAAGCTGGGACAAGCCTTTCAGTAGGACAAGCGTTTAAAGTACTTGTTAGTCGTAGGGAGAATTAACGGGTATAGAATAGCGTAGAGGTAGACTCTTGGGTGAGGTAGACTCTTGGGTGAGGTAGACTCCTGGGGTAGACTCCCTTCCTTATGACTTGCCTCATGAACTGCTGAACCGGGCTTGCCTGCTGAACCGGGGGAATAGAAAGAGGAAATCGTTAGGCTCAACCGGGGGATGCCTACATCCTTGATATGCTATATCTACGTCCTTAACCCARGAAGGAAAAGCAAGAGATTCCTTCTGAACCGGCCTTACTCAATAGAGGAAGCTCACTAGTACGCGAAAGCACAGAACTCCATAGAGGAACCTCACTAGTACTCCCTTCCCTACTTGCCCCAGGAAGACTTTTATTGATGGCTCTTACGAGAGCAAGCACAAGCAAGAATTCCCTTCTGAACCGGGGTTTTTACTCCCTTCTCCACCGGGAAGAGCCTTTTGAAATTCATTTTTGCAGGTGAGCCAGATGCCGAGTCTACCTCTGCCAAGTTCCTCTTTCTAGGAGGATTTTATCAAAAAATGTCAGCTGGATTGGATTGGTAAGTTGCTTTTTAGTTCGATTTTCATTACTCCGAATCTTCTTAGTTCGATTCTGCCTCTGCTCCCTCACTCACAGAATCCCAACCGAATTCTGACTCCTTGCTTCCTGGCTACGACACTAGTTCTATTCAAACTGCTAACTATGATTCGGATTTTCTGCCAGACTTCAGGCCCGTTCTAAAAGCAAAAAAGGCAAGCCCTTCATTCAGCATTCAGAAAGTCAGACCTAATAATAAAAATGAGCTTAGCACAACACGATATGGGATAGAAACCTAATCCTAAAAGGGGAAACCCCATCCCCCTTAACTATGTATGGCCAATCATAGGAATAGAAAAAATGGGTTCAGACCAAGTGACAGAACCCTCTATGAGTTGGACTACATAAAAGATCCTATTCTAAAATGGATGTAGGCTTAACTAAAGCCCCCCAGGGTTTCCCTATGGAATCTATGTCTTTCCCGTATGCATCCTTTTCTGGCCATGTCCCTGATACGAGACTAGTGCTATCAGTTCCTTCCTTCCCTTCCCCAGCTTGAAGTTCAGTTACTTGCCTTAGTTCAATCGTAGTTCATTGAGAAGGATTTGATGCTGTTACCCTACTCAATAGGGGTACTAGCTTCCCTAAGATGTAAAAGACCTCTTGTTAGGGCATCTGACTCCACTCTATGAGAGAAACCAAAGGGGCTAGTTCATTGAATTGAGAGTCCCTATTCTCAAAAGAGGACAAAGAATCAGAACTCTTTAGCAGCACCGGTCCCAAACCCAATGGCAAGGGTTGAAGCAAGGAATCCGGAACGAAAGGCTAGGGCGAGAGCAAGCGAAGGGTTAGATCCCGTTAGTCACGACTTTATCCCTCCGGTAAGGGAGTTGGTTTGCCGCTACAGCTAGTCACGAAAGAATGCCGTAAAACGAGGACTCTATCGCGGTCAATTCAGTGGAAAAATCTTGCATTTTCGGCTCTAAACTGGTGTGTACTAACTAATTGGAAAGAGGCACCCGAACCAGGGGTTCTTGAAGCCGAAGAAGGCTTTGATCCCATATCCGCGACGAGGTCTATCCTTTCGCTTCTTTCTTTCTATCCCGACTATCAGTCTCATTACCAGCCTTTGGCAACTCGTTTTCAAGTAGATTTCTCGATTGAGATCACTATTGAAGAGATTGGATTGCCTTTCTTTATGGATTGACTCCCTATTTAGGTCGATCGTAGGGTACTTTAGTTAGTAATCAAGGTTGCCAGTGGGTCTTTCGGCTCTTCCTTGCCCCTATCAAATGGGTAAGCCCTTGCCCGCTCTTCTACGTCTGTAGCACGAAGATGCAATAGATTCGCTGAGGTGATTCTCGCCTTCTTCTAAAGCGTCTTCCATATCAAACCCAGCCCGCTCTCAATCAGTCCTGCCCCGAATCGGTGTGATTCAAGCCTTTCTGTCCGGGAATTCCGGTTGCATTATGGAATTCTATCCCCTTCTTTTAGATAGTAAGACGCCAGATTTAGCTCCCTTGGGAAGACTGGTGGGACAGGCCTAAAGACGACCTTTCTCATTGCCAAGAATTCCATGAATCAGATCGGCCTCCTCGGCAATGAGATTATACCCGGATTTGGCTTTGCGCTCTTGTATTTGGAACTCGGCTAAAAGCCTTAGGCGGAGATGCCTACCTCTCGAAGGTAGCCACCTTGGCTGACCGCTTTGTGAATGACTCCGCGCTTACTAACTTCTTCGTGCCTGAAATCTCTAGCTGATGTGGAATTCCGGTGCGAGACATTTGACTAGCCGGATTGAAGAAAAGTCTTTCGAGAGGAAAGCAAGAATCTCAGATAAAGCATTCCATCCCCGCTTGGAGAATTCCTATGCGAAAGAAGGCGGGGCATCATGACCTTGCCTCGCCGATGACAGCTTTCAAAGGACTGGTTCAAGAAGAGGGGTATCGAACCCGGATTCGTTGATTCAATATGCCAATCGTGGCTTCCATCTTATAATTGTAGCAGTCACTTCAATAAGACAAGCGACGCAATCTTTTTTCTACTTGATTGACTTCAGGATACTTGTGCTTTGACTGCCTTTTATCTTCCTTCCCTGAACAAAGGACTTGCAGCCACTCGCCTTCCCGGAGCAGCGAAATGCGTGAGTACTTTTCACCGGATCTCAAATGGGGCTTCCAAGCGGGAAAGATGTTTAAGAAAACAGGATAGCGCATTCTTCTAATTACCAATAATGGATCAAGTGAGAAGACCCCTGATAAGAATAGGTATTGGAGTTGCCACCCTGAACGAATTCGATAACCCAACGAAGAAAAGGAAAGGGAATAATCTCATCGCTAATCCATAGTGCAATCCCTCCTCGAATCATCTATCCTCTCGTGCATTAGTTGAGTTTTTTCCCGGTAAATAAAGACTTTCTAATAAGCCCTGAAACTCATTTTACAACTTTCTGTGATCGGGATAGAATTCCACGGGTGAATCCCGCAGCTAAGAGAGTGAATAATAGGTATTTTTGGCTTCATTGCCCTTGGATTAGGTTTTGCCATGACTCTAATTCGATTCATATCCAAGTGATTTATTATGGGCTTTTCCCGGACTACTGCTAAAGGGCTTTTTCGATAGACTCTTTCACCGGAATATGAGCTTTCAACGACGAATTTCTTGCTTTCCTGGAACGGATGCACAGCACAGGGTTGAGAAGGATTTGGAATGAGCTTTTAGCAGTAGATACCGTGGAATGCCTGTAAATAAGGTAATTCACCTTATAACCGATCTTGGTTGCTTTCAACAAAGAAGGTAATTCATTCGAGAACTGGTTGCTTTCAACGAAGTCAATGTCGATACTCTATAAGAGTGCCTTTAATCATAGCTAAAGGGTTGCCGCGGTCACAATTGAGCTTCGGCGGCCTTCGGGGTCTCATTTCGCGGAACAGGCGCAGCTAACCGAGCAGTCGCGGTCTCGAGTCTCTTATTCCTCAATGAGGGCCGCTAGGGGAGTCCACTTAAGAATCGCTTTCTTCGGCACTTGCCGTTGACGTTGAATCGGCTTATTGAGCCAGCTTGGCACGTTGCTCCGACCTGAGCTATGCAACAACGAGATCCCCCTTGATCCTTGTACCGCATGGATACCCTGGCTGGACATTATCCCATTTCTACTAAATCATAGTCCCCATTCCACTAAACCAGAGCTTCGACCCTTGAGCTTCTTGGTTGGACACCTTACCCCAGGAGCTGGATTGGATTTGTACCTTACCTCTTAGACTCACGCTTTCAGCCTACCCTCGCTTAGGTCACTATACACAAGAGATTATGCTTTGGATAGGGCCCCCTAAAACCCCTATTTTCTGCGACTTGTCTTGGATGCCTAACTTGGTATAATATCCTTTGAGCTTGGTTTTAGTTATATTGGCTTTCTACCTTGTGCTAAGGTTTTACCTTTCCCCTCCGTAATAGGAAGAAAACATACAGGGACGCTACCACTAGGAAGGGGGGACTGATCGCTACCGCTAGGAAGGGGACTGATATCGCCTCTCCTCCCCCTACCTTCTATTATACCACTACTTCTACTTCTTTCAAAGAGGGATCGAGCGGCTTGTATCCTCGCCCCTTCCTTCCCTCAAATTTGATACAGTGAGGTCTTCATTCGTAAAGTAAGGGGCATTTCAAGACCTTCCACCCTTACTTTCCCCCTGAGCTTCTCTTTCTTCCGGTTGAGGGGACCGGAATACAAAGCCAGGACCCTATAACTCAGGGTTGACTTCGCGTTAGAAGGGTTGGTTGATAAGAACCTTACTGGGTTGACCTTTCAGGACCTTGACTATGAGGAGGTACTTTTGCTAGCTGGAGAGAGATTGATAGCGGATAGGGTAAGCCCTTCCCGACCTGCGAAGATATATATATTTGATTCTCCCTTGCCGCCATCCCTGAGTTCCCGACGTCCTTAGCTGCAGGAAAGTACTTAGCTGAAAGAATGAATTTCCTCCCTTTGTAGAAAGACTATCTATAGATAGAATGTCGATAGGGTATTCTTTCCTTACCTGCCCTATCTATGATCTTATTCCTTACGCACAAGTATTAATTAATCAAAGGTGGAGCCTGTCTGCTTGCTGTGAGTAGGGCCTTCTCGTTCCTGCTTTAAAGTGAGTGTGAAAACGGAAGGAATCGGGACAAAATTCTGGTGTTTATGCCATGATGGCGCAGCCTTGAGCGAATAGAATATAAGTGGAGTAAATCCATTGCGGTAGAGTGATGGCGTCTACTATATATATATCCCCTTGCTTAACGCCTACGGATTGGTCTCCTTCTTTATCCCAGGCCATGAAGAAACCTCCCTGTCCAAGACGGCATCAAATAGTAGTAAGGCAGGGGCTGCTTCTTGAACAGTGCTGGATCTGCCTTCCGAGGTCGAATTTAGGTATGATCCCCCATAATAAGGCCAGTAGAAAGGCGAGAGAGTTCCTTCCTGTACTGGCAGCAAGAAAAACTCAAGTGAGGCACGGAGTGAAAGCAATATCTTCAGTATGACCAGCACCACATCCTTCATGTGTAATCGCCATATGGGTTTGTTGTCGGGTCGTCATGCTTCAAATCGGTAGGTTGATCGGAATCAGGGCGGGTAGGAATGGTTGGTTCTCTCATAGGTCCTAAGGTTGGCATGGTGAGGTAGGTTCGATAGCAACGAGGTGGGGTGGTTCGGCAAAGTCTTTAGCATCTGAAACATCGTTCTGCCAATTAAAGCCAAGCCAGGTCGAAGAGCAGCAGAGCGATAAGGTGGAATATCAGGCAGGTTGCATGGCAGGTCTCTGAGCGGGCCCACCACGAGACCAGATGATCTGATAGGTATCGTCTCTGGTCTCGATCTACCTCAGTATCAGGCAGTCACCCAGGCTAGGCCAAGCTCAGGATGTTCCAAGGATGAAGGAAGAAGAAGTGGGGTATAGCTAAGTCTGCCCAAGGATTATAAGGATCCGCTCAGGTGCAGTATTCGCTAGGGTCAGTAAGGTGGAGTCTGTAAAGGGAGAAGCAGAAGGAAGGCTGGCTGTATCTCTGTCCACAACATCACTCGCTACCTGACTCATGCCGATGACTAGTATTATTGCTGCCAGTGGCCCGGCTGCTAGCGTAGGACACATGCATGAGTGGTAGGTATTATTATTACAAGGAGGTCGAGTGAGCGCCTTTCTTCTTGCCGGCTTTATGAATCACCCAACAAACGAAAGAGATTACATTCCCCATTTTCCCCACCAAAAGAGAGAGCCAAGTTGTCCACAGAAGGGGCACATCAAACAGCCCCGGCATGGCACATGGCAGGTACGGCACTGTGATCAACACTGTGTGTGAATCACTACTAATCGCCTGCTGATCGAACTTGCCGCTTGCCGAAGAAGGTGGGTCTCTTGCTTACTTACGATATAACAAACCTAGGGATGTGAAAACCGATAGAACACAGTCTCACTTACCTCTTCTCTATTGCTGCCTGCTTAAGCTTAGAGCTTACTTTCCGCCAAGCCCTGTCCGCACAGTACCAGTCCGCGTAAGGCACAGTCAGTCCGCCCTTTAATGAACCCGCCCTGGAAGTCCGCCCGGAACACCTACTCCTACTGCAGCAGCACATAGAGCACCTCACATAGCAGACTGACACAATAAGAAGCACCTATAGCCAATCATAGACAGAAAGAAGGTAATAGCTTATAGCCGGTTGTCATAGACACTCATTGCCTGTTCTCATTGCCTGAAGGTCAGTGCCAATAGCTAGTTCTCTTTGCCAAGAGCCAGGAAGGAGGCCTTGCCGGGAGTCCTTGCCGAGAGCCAGTTGTCATTGCTAGAAGGTCATTCCCATAGCAGCTAGTCATTACAGTCTCATTGCTACAGGCTCTACTCAGTGCTACAGTCATTGCCAGAAGGGGCCAGTCATAGAACATAAGCAACAGTCTCATAGCCAGAAGGTGGTCATTGACAGCCGATCATTTCCGATCGATCATAGTTGATATAGCCAGAAGGTCAGTGCCAGAAGGTCAGCCAATAGTAAATAATTGCCCGTGAGAAGAGCAGCACATATCCACAGCCCACATATTCGATAGGGGTGGTCCAACGGACTAGGTATTTTATAGGGGCGGTCCAACAAGGAAGTAAGGAAAGAGAATCGGCATAGGTAGTATAGAGAATCTAAGTTGGTCCCACTCGCCATTGTTCTACCCACCATAAGACAGCTAGGAATAAGAAACGCACCATAATAAAGCTAGAATGCTGCGCCTATGACCGATTTCACCTGTCTAAACAGGGTTCTCTTGTTTGGTCACCCTAACTCACACTCACTCATCGTTGTAATTGTATTAGCCTAAGGAGGTAATAAGGACCTATTTTGTCTACCCTCCTTCCTTTCTTTATTCAAAAGCGTAAAGTAAGGACCATTGGGCTTACTCTGCTTTCTTTATAAGTGTAAGAGAAGGACCGATTGTATCCTCAATGGTTGGTTAACTGGTAAGTCAGTCACTATAAGTCATTCTCAGATGAGTAGGTTTCTTAACTGGTAAGTGACTAACATTGTCAGATGAGTGCACTATAGGAAGGACATTGTGAAATGAGTAGGCTGGCTAACTGGTGAGTAACTATGCGCCATCTTCAGATGAATACCGTTACCACATGCATATATTCTGACGGGTAGTTGTCGGGTAGTTAGTTATTCGCGATCAGTCGTTTGTGATAAGGCAGCTTCGGGTCAGGTAAACAGGCGGGTTGAGGGACTATTACTGCGTACGGACATATTTTTATATTGATCGAAGAGCATATACCCAGCTACAGGGTAGTAGGCATTCAAACGTTAGGAAGCTCGAAGCCAAGGAGGGTGAGGCCCAGGTCGGGACCTAAAGAGCATATATTGTATTTATTGAAAAGCCGGAGCGTGAGTCAAAAGGCAACGAATCAAGGGTGGAATGGAAATAGTGAAAAAATGTACTAGAATGGTCATTGATAAGGTTTTTCATATTGCTAAACCTTCCCTTCATTCAAGTGTGAGCTTTTGTGAGCGTAAGGCATAGTAAGATTGGTCAGATTGGAACTTAACTGACAAAGCTTGATTGATGGCCCGCATATTCAAGATGGGTTGGGCGGACGAATGAGGACTAGCCAGGAGACCTAGCTAGCCCATTGATGCCATACCTCGACATCGAATCTAGAACTAGAACCTCGAACTCTTCCTCAAACTAAAGCTAAACCCTCTACGGAGGAACCATAGTCCTCGATCCTATGCCTCTACCAATACAAAACCTTGAGAATATTCCTATCTGGGATAGATGGAAGGAATGAAGAGAATAGAAGATGTGTTACATATGTTTATTCGCGAGAGGTAGGTTCATACGCCAGTCATACAGAGCTGATGCCAGAAGGTCATAGCCAGGAGTATCTGAATTCATGTTTGTTTCGTCCATCCATCTGATTGCTCGGATGGTTGTCTATTTGCCATATTGTTCAATTTCTACACTAATAAATCTGGATCCATCTATAGTGAGTGGGTTTATGGAAGAATGCCGTCTCAATCGAATGGATCGGATCGCCTCACCGGTGTCTGGTTCTGTCCGGGTTCAGGGTAGAGAAGAATCCTTTCTTTTTATTGGCGGCTGGCTCAAGTCCTAGAATCCCTCATTCATAATGATCATGATCACCCCTTTTCGTCGGTCTCACCCAAGATTAGGTGATTGCCTTAGCTATCCTTCGGCGGGAATAAATGAAAGGTTTGCTTCTTGCTGCCTGCTTTACAAACCAACCCACCAAACGAGATATTTATTTATTGCTTCCATCGTGACACAGTGAAACTGTAACTAACACACACAGCGAGCGCACCAATTATTGATTGGATTTCTTTATTGATGAGGAGTAGGAGTTGGAGTTGGAGGAGGAGTCTTCCCCAGAAAAGAGCCAACCGCTTCGACAAACAAAACCACCAATTTATCGATTGATTGAAACCGATACTTTAAACTGATATCTTATCTATCTCCCTCCT
The DNA here is from genome assembly GCA_000966675.3 of Picea glauca. NCBI lineage: Eukaryota > Viridiplantae > Streptophyta > Pinopsida > Pinales > Pinaceae > Picea > Picea glauca. Next base: position 141,260 of record JZKD02S1673082.1, read on the forward strand.
CTTCCCACCGATCGAGTCGTCCCACCCAAGTCCCCCAGAGTGAAGCAGTGAGTGCCACATTGAAAGCCTTAACCTTTACCCTTCTCCCATCGCCAACACTGACAGCACACAGAAAGAGCAAAAGCACACGGCACGGGACGCTTCGCTTCCGCCTTTCATTTTATCCACCCTACTCGGGGAAGCGGAGTGGGCAACTGATCGATTTGATTGATTGGATCCTCGATAAGGAGTTGAAGCAGGATGGATAACCCGAAACTGGATACCATAATGGGCTCGACACCCCCCCCCTCCTAACGGTGGTGCTGAAGATGTCATAAGTGCATCCTACTTTAATAAGGCCCTTCCTTTATGGGATACGGTAACTAGCATTATATATGAGATTCTAAAAAGTGGGCTATATCTCCTTCTTCCTCTGTTGGTAAGTCCCTTTTTATTCTTTCGGGTATGGTGAATCAATAGGGGCATAATATCCTATCTCTTGGCCAGTGATGATTAACTCTCTCTTTTCTCGGCCTCGGCTAGTGATGTGTTCCTTCCTTCTCTTGCTTCTGAAGGGTTCCTTCTCTCTTTGTCGGGCGGTTTCATTTGTCAATCCCGACCAGCAAGCAAAAAGGCACTGAACCTCCTGGCTAGAGACCTTCCTTCTTCCTGGCACTTACCGACTGGAATGACCAGCTGTGAATGATGGGGAATGAGTGTCTATATGCAATGACCTGAAGGCATAAAGTCCTGGGGGCTTTGTCCGTCCGTCCGTGGGACCACGCCTTACTCCGGCTTACCTAGTCCGCTGGGGTGCAAGTATATAAAAGCAATCAACTTGGCTTTCAACTTGTTCTTTTTCAAAATATCCTTGGCCTTTCTTCAACTTGGCGAAACCTCCTTATCGGTTCCAAAACCTAAAAGAATCCATCCAAGAAGAAGAAATGCTCCCTCCATTGGTTCCAAAAAAGAAAAGAAGGCATAGACACCCACCTTACTGACATTGACTCCTAGGATGGAGTACCGGCATCAAGTGCATAAACACCTGTGACTAGCGGCTGCCGGCAATGGCAATCGGCTATGACTGCTCCCGGTATGACCCTAAACAGGTGTATCATAAGTAATGCATTGCATTATTCCGTATCGATCGGAAAGTTCAACCTTGGAGAAGGTGACTAATGAATCCATCCCGCCTGCTGTCATCAATCATAGGGGTAGGTCACCCTTACATGTCTCCTAGTTCTTGTCCTTACGAGGGCAAGGAATCAATATCTATGGCTAGGTCTCCAGGTTAGGTATAATACACTCCCTATTTGTTGTTGAGGTTCCACGGAGATATTTCACAATATGGCCTATTATTTGGATTCTTTCCCCTTCCTTGTTGATTCCCCATTGGACACTACTATAATAATAGGAATTGAATCCACTGGATTTCCTTTCCTTGCCTAACATGCATGCGCATACTTTAATATTACTTTATATCGAATATGGAGAACCATAGGGGCTCTCATTCAGGTAAGTGTCCTGTATTGAAACCACGGGTAAACATCTATCGTAAACATGGATGGGGGTAGAAGGAACCTGGGTATTGGTGGGTGATACCTACAACCTCAAATTAGATGAAGTTGTCATATTGTTGTCAACCAAATAACAAAATGGGTTCAACCAGTTGATTTATTTAGGGAATGGGTATAAGTATCACACCTACCAAAGTGATTCTTTTCTTTTTTTGATGGAATTGACATAGAAACCTAGCATTACACTGGACATATGGAGTTCGGACAAGTTAAACGTCTCCATGGCGATATCATATAATAATAGGTTATACATAGTAGTAGGTCCGGCTGCTATGAGGTCTGCAGGTCAGGAGAGGAGACAACCTCTTCTTCGCTTGCCGCTCTTATAAGTATAAGTAAGGCCTATTTATTTATTATTCTCTTTTCAAAGAATGGACACAACAACAAGAAGCTTCTTCGCTAGAGCTCAGGGAGAAAGGAAGGAAGGGAGACTAGTTTCTTTTGAATGGACAAGTTAAACGTATAGATGCGACACGTGGATATGCAAGTTGTTAGGTTCATTGGTCACCTCACACTGGGAACTACATCCGAACCTCCGCTCGGCCAGCAGCATAAGCATAAGCCTCAGATTCCAATAAGTATCCGTACCTAACTCACTCTGTCGGGATGGGGTCTGTCATTACTGATAGATACCGTTACGGCGGGCTCAGTTCCCGTTACGGGCCACCCACTCACCCATCAGGCAGGGTGCAGGCAGGGCAGCCCCTCCTCCCAATAAGTAAATTGCACAATCCTAGCCCGGCCCAATCCCATCAGGCATTCCGCATAGCCAGTCTCTCTGGCTTGCCTCTCTGGCTCGGCTAGGCGGTCTTATGCATGCCTATCTTCTGGCTGGTGGGGTGGGGGAATAATAATTAAGTACTCTGGATTAGCAGGCTGGCATTACACCTATTTATTATTCTCTTTATGGTATGGTTATGATATTAGATGTCATTACTGAAGAGAGAATATTCTTATGGTTATTAGATGAAAGCCTTTATCTATTCATTCAGAGTCTATGAAAAAATGGAGTTTTTCTCTTTATGGTTATTATATTAGATGTAATTACTGGAAAGCATGCATATTCCGTCGTCAATATTTGGAGTTATTCTCTTTATGTTATCCCTATAAGCATTACTTAAAAGCATATTATCTGACCTGATATTCTGTTTTCTCTTTATTCTATCTCTAGTTACCGAAATGATACGAGTCATTACTGATTGGTCCTGAGTTAGCTCTGATCAGCTTAGTCCCCCTTTACGACTAATAGAGAATGATTTCCCCACAAGCAAGCCAGATAGGCAGGAAAGAAAGAAAGCCAGCAAGAGTCATTATTATGAGGATGAAAATTACTTATTGGGAGGAAGGAGGGGCGCAGCCAAGCCAGCCAGAAAGACAAGCAAGAGAGAGGGCTCCCGTAGCTAAGCAAGCCAGCTAGAGAGGCAAGAGAGAATGCCTACCGCCATCCCCATAGGTCAGAGAGAAAGAATTCTTTATGGGGCATGCCCTGCACCTGATTGGTTAAGAAAGTGGGATATGGTGCCCGCCCGGGAAATGATCTAGTGGGATGGATGGTGGGTGGGGAAATTCTGGCTCACTTTCTTTCTTGAAAACTGCCTAGGGACTAGGTGTAAGTTCAAACGAAGGTGCGTATTCGTATACTCGCCCAGGGGACCTACTTCGCGTAGAAGTACTTTGGGCGGGGTTTTCACTAACCAAGACACTTCGTTCTCCCTCGACTGACGTCTATAATTTGATAGATAATTATATATGTAATTACGCGAAGATAAAAAAGATTCTTTCTCTTTTCTCTTTCTTTAGAAGAACAGCACGACCGATAGGAAGGACATTTCTGGGACAGGCGTAGCGAACTTTCTATAGAGAGTCAACCTTTCTGCTCTATGCTGATGGATGCCCAACCCCGGATGAAGAAACTCCATATGTATCCTAAAAGAATCGCCAGCACTAATACGATGCACTCTAGCACCCACCTATATAGATAGGGGCCTCGACGTCAGGTCTTCAATGGTGCACAAGATTACCTGCGCTTTACCATAGATAGATATAGATGTACACGTACATAGATTACAACTCGCAGCCTTACGACCGATCCCCCTCTAAGAGATACTTATAAGAGCGATGGCGGCCCGACCCGATGGGGGGGCTATTCAGAAATGGGGGAATCAAACAATGAGATCATCGCTACAACTCGGTAGCTGCCTCTTTCACTATTAGAGTTAGTGGAAAAATAGAAACGATTCGCGAACTAGTGAAGCATTACGCTTAAGACCCCAAGTCCCTAAGTCTGAAGGGGGATATTAGGACCTATTTGTTTTTAACCCCTGCCTTGCTTTCAAGTAAACCCTCCATCGTTATCTCATAGGTGAGGTATAGATATCTAAGTGTCCCTACCTTCCCTAACCCTCTCACCTAACCTAGCTACCTACATGACTTATGATGCAAGCAAGCGCCCCTACCCTACCTGGCCTCTATCTGGGATTCGTAAAGCAAGTAGGTCAGGATCTCCTTAAGCATATATATAGTGAAGGAGGTCAGTAACTAGTAGGGTTAGGATTATCTCCATATCCACCTAGCAGAAGTCGAGTAGAGACCTGCTTTCCTAAGCTCATAAGGAAAGAACAGGTGGGAGCCCGCCTGGAAAGAACAGGTGCCTGCGCTCATAAGGAAATAACCTGTAGGTAAGGGTTGGAGTAAGCCCTCGCCTCCACTCCCCCTTCACCGACCGCGTACTGGCGCAGCCCTTGCTTGCCTTTCACTACTGGCATGTGTAAGTGATGGCTCTTGGACACTTCGAGTTCGCCTCGGAGATATAGTGAAAAAGGTCCCGATCAACTGAGAATTCATAGTGGGATATTTGGTCCTTTGTGGATTATACCAAGGAAGAGAAAGGAAGGACCAAGAGATATAGCAGCCTTTACTCTGGGATCCTTCGGGACCTTAGTAAGAGCGGTTAATGCCCTACTAGACTCTATATAGATAGAAGAAGGGCTGCTGGAAATGAACAGACATATCATTTCAGGTTAATACTTCGAAGGGTTATAGAGGGCAGACGGTCCTTTCCTTCTAGCTCAGGTAAGGTAGAACCTTTCGCTCAAATATTTGACGGGAAGAAATGAAAGTGTCCTGTACTATGTTCTTCCCTCAATAGCTATCAGGGTCAAGTGTCCCAACCCTTCATAGGCAGTGATCAAGACCTGATATTAAGCTCTGGGTCCTGGTCTTACTTGCCTGCGTTTGCTCACTGGTGGTGGGTAGAACTAAGGGCGGACCTCTAAGGACCTGAACTTGAGCTCTCCTGTTCATAATCACTTTAGCAAAATGCTTGCCGATCGCTGGGTGCTTCACACGCTCTTACCCCAATGGGTGGACCTGAAAGCAAGGGTAGATCTGACTTAAAGGTAGGTAGAACTTTGACTCTTTTACTGGGCCCGAAGGCTGGACCTACCTCCCAACCTTACGGTTACTCCGTCACTAGAGGATTGAGGTTCCCCTTCCTTCCCTACCACCCCCCCTCTACGGACGGCACCCGCCGCCTGCCTAAGCATCTGTGGTGGATTTTCGATCCGCCTAGTGAGGATTAGGTAGATAGCACTAGTCAGTAAGCTAGGTAGTGTTAGTGGTAACCTGAGCTAGGCTAGTAAGTTAGGCGTAACGTACAGTAACGTCAGGAAATAAAAGTAAGCGGGGCGTAGCTATTTGAGACGAAGCAAGCGGTAGCTATTAGGGTAAGGCGTAGCATTAGGGTCAATGCACTCTTAAGACAATCATGAAAGTTAGGAGGCTATCATAACCTACCTTCTCTTTCCAGTGCCTAAAGGCCCTACCTTTTCTTTTCAGTGCCCTCTCTCGTTCGTTTCGTCACGTTCCTGTTAGTTCTTCTTCCTATTCCAAATGTTTTTCAGTCTTATTACGTATGTAATAACGAACTATCCTCTCCCTATTTTCTCTCTCTCCCTATCTACTAGGTCGAGTTTCCTCTCCCAATTAAAGCTATCGACAGCTGAGCTGCTCTCTCCCTCGTTTTCAAGGTCGAGTGCACTCTATCTCCCCTCTCCCTATTTCAGAGTGCATTTCAGCTCCGGGTCGATGACCTATATCTTAAGAGCCCTATCATTAAGTTAAGTTAATATATAATAGCTTTTAGTAAAGCATCGATTCATAGCTTAATAAAATAGTTTTTCATCTTAATAGGGAGAGGGCCAAGCAAGCAGCCGGTGATTCGCCGAATGTTAGTGAGTGGATGGGAATGAAACCAGAGACTTTCCAATGAAGAGTGGGTTATATCCATCTCATTGTTTTTACCGATCACTTCGCTCCGCTCAATCAAGCCGTTTCCTATTTAGGTCAATTCTTCTATGATTATGACCACTATGCTCCGTTATAAGTAAGGTACAAATGAAGTGGGAAGAATCACTCGCTTACCATAATAAGGAGAAGGAACGAATCGCCCTATCCCGAACACAGACGAATTGGGTTCTTTCATTTCCTCTATTCGGATCAAAACAAAAACATCTCTCGATTTATTTCATTTGTGGCTCCACTATTGCTGGCCCAGCAGCCCTTCATTTTGAGACTCAATCAAGTGTTGCGACATGCTATGTTTCCCTCCATTGCTAGATAGGGCTAGTTTTCTCTATCTACTTATGGCGGCAGTGCCTTCTCCTTGTCAGGTCCCGGGGCACTCTTGCTCGGGTGAAATGGGGATAATCCCTCCGCTGGGACCGAGGCGGGAGACACTTCGTGAAAGAGGCTTTCTGAAATGAAAAACGGAACGCGTAACTCACACAGGTGTTTAGGTCTCGCCGCTTCAATTCATTAATCAAGCACGAGCTTTGCCCGCCGAAAGAGAAGTGCTCCCTCGTCTCCCCAATACCTATAAAGAAAAGAAATAGTGAAAGTGTTCTGAAATAATTTAATTGGGGCAAACAAAGAAATTCGGTCAGTTCAACCAAAGGAGACCCCATCCTGCAGGGGAGCAGTGTGCAGGCAGATTCACCGGGAGGTGAAAGCAAATAGATAGATTCGGGGAGACTCTACTCATCAACAACCTTAGTTTTCAGGTGACCCTACTTTAGAAATATATACATGCATATTTAGATACAAAGGTCAGGCCTTCGAGGTCACCATCCTTACACTGAGAAAAAGAGAGGAAAGCGAGGAATTGAAAATCGCTTGTCCAAGTTACTTTTTGATGAGGGGGGGCAAGGAATAGGTATATCAGACACGGAGTTATAGAGGAGATTCTCTAATCAACTCCGATGTTTCAGTAATCAAGAACCAGGCACGGAGTTATCTAGGAAATTCTTTATACAACTCCGTTGATTTCTTTGTTCTTCCAGTCATTCTTGATAGGGGAGAGGGCCTGGTCGACAATGGAGTGAATGGAGTGTGGCGAATAATGGCCGATGGCTTTTTAGTCTCCATGGCAGGAACAAGGCGCCTGGAATGCTAAGAACAGAGTGTACAGGTCCTTACACTGGAGCGGGATCGGAACAGGATCAACACTATAAAGATAGGGAGCGGGATCAGAACAGGACAAACACAAGATAGGGCCAAGTGATGAAAGCAATCCGAATTACGCTCTGCAAATCAAAGGGAGGGCACGAAGACTCGCTATCGGACAGTGAAACCGCTACTATATAGGCCTGGGCGAAGCAACGGAAAGGGGAGGAAATGAACGGAGCTGGCTCTCCTTCAAGCAGGGCCTCTCCATCACGTGGTTGAACCTATAGTCTCCAAGCTAATGGGATGGCCAGCAGCCCTTCCCCTCAAAATTTGTACAACCTTCACTCCCAGTTTGAGGTCATTGCTTGGTCCCCTATGTATGTATGTGTTGGTATGCGCCTATATCTATAACCTGAGCTCCCACTCCCGCCCGAACGCAGGAACTCACTCTACCAAATCACCGAATATGCCCGGAGCTGTTCGTATCATTCTTCGCGAAGCTAGCACGGGTGGATGTCAACCAGTGACCGGCCGGCCCTCTCACAAGGCAGGCGACCAGCCTCCCAGCTTCGCGAAGCAGAGCGCAGGCCCATCCATGTGATCCTTGGCTGTCCCCTCCTCCCTAGTGCTGGGGGCAGGATCGATAGTTTAGGCTGGCATGGTATCTCTAGATCATGGATTCGTGATGCTGGCGGTTAAGGGAATAGCTGTCTCATACGTGATCCGTCCTACCCTACAAAAAGTCTTCCCTGATATGTAATTCTTTATTATCCTTCCTCCCTTACCATTTCCCTTACAACGAAACAGAAAATGACCTCTGAGTAACAGCAGCCGGAGATGACTAACACACGGAGCAGTCGATGCACACCGACAGTGTCAACATTAGCTAGGTGGTCACTCTTCGTCTCATGCCTGGGCCTGGAGGTACGCCCCTAGTCGCATCATGCCTGGTCCGAAAGTGTACGTCTTCCCGTCATAATCAGATCGAAAATAGAAATCCTTGGTCGTTCAATACTGACCTGTACCGAGCGCAGCGTGCGGCCATCCCGGAGGTAAATAGAAAGTATCTGTAGATGCTATACGTGGAAGGGGAAGGCACTCCTTCATCCATCAGGGCTGACGAATTCCCAATTCCCAATTCCCAATTACGAACCGACCCCCGCCCGAGAAGAAAGCCCTATTACCACGTCGACATTAGTGGTTTTCAAAATGCAGTAGCTGTGGCCTGGCCAGAAGGAAACCATCCACTCAGGCCGAGAGGCAGAAAAGCAGGTAATATTTTAGCTTAGTTGGCTTGATGAATCGTTTCTGCAGCTTTGACCTGATCCCCAATGCTCATTATACATATGTAGGGCCAAACAACCAGCCCGTGCCTTCCATGCATTCCCAGCAGCCAGGTTAGGCCCGTGATTGAGCTTTGTTCATCAGTCTGCGATCGGTTCCGTCTTTCTGTCAGGTGACCTACTGTAGATCGGGGCGGGTCAGCTCTGCCCACGTCCAATTCCCTTTCCATCGTGATCAGGCCCTCCTCTTCGAAAGTAAAGCGAAGCTCATGTCAGGTAACGCTCTCAAAGGTCACTGCTGCTTCTTCTAAGGGTAATACAGAAAGGATAATAGCGAGTTAAGGACACGGACCAAGCTGTTACGCGAGCTTTTCCCGCCCCCCCCCTACCTATAGTCGAGGTAGCCAATCGTCAATCAGGTCCCGGCCACCTTATTTGCTAACGTAGCGGGATCACCTGAACGGAGGGAGCGGTATAACCTTCCCATAGGGGCCCTCCCAATGATCAGTGGTTGACTTGACATGCCAGCTGGGACCTGACCTCTTCGTTGTTATATACGTAATATGACCAAGGGAGCTTAACGGATAACTGCAAGGTAAGGGTGTTTTGGTACCGTGTATGAGCTTTTCACTGGTAGGGATGATCGACGACGCAACGTGTAGGGGTGCTGCTTTCTTCTTCAGCTGAGCACGTGTAGTGGTGCTTATTGGCTGATGTCTGTATTAGTCTGCTGGAACCAATACTTGTATGGTCTTCTCCGGCTTTTGATACCACCCTTGTTTTATTTATATACCACAGTTCCAGTTATCACGCTGGGGTGCATGCCACATCGTCGTTGTTCAGTCTCGTTACTATGCCTCATCTCTATACGACCGCAAAGGCCTGATCGATACAACAAAAGTGTTCTTACCCACCATTTGGCACTATTCATTCATTGATAGTGATTGCTCTGTGTTTTATAGGTAAGGTGATACGCCGTGCGTAGCTTTGCCTATGCGCCCCTCCCATTCTGTTACACATTACTGGTAGATATTTCTTATAAAACAGCAGGCAGAGGTACGCTTGGGAAGGATGGAGGAAGGAAGAGAAGAGATGAAGTCGAGGTTGCAAGCTCCCCCCTATTGATCCGAGAGAGGGAGAGCCGCATGCGATGGTCATGAATGAAAGCCCAGAGCGAATGAAGATAGATATTGATGTTGGACTGGGAAGGGCAGGAATGACCCGCATTGAGTTTCTTATTGGAAGGATTGAGGTTCTTACCAGGCACTCGCACCTGCACCACCAAGCTAGCAGGAAGTCCTTTCATAGCTGGAGTAATTAGACTGGAAGGAATATGAATCGTATAAAATAATAGGTCTAACCCTTCCAAGTCAGTAATAACAGTTGCTTGTCTCTTATCAGCTTGTATCTTATCTCTTATTGGTATTGGGAAGGAAGC
>JZKD02S1673084.1:8293-19856 GCA_000966675.3 Picea glauca
ATCTCCATCCAATGACTACATAATCCAGGGAGCGCGAGCTGGCCCATCGAATTAGCTTTCACATGGACCTGGCCCTAGTTCACTTTACTGTTAGAATGATAAAAGCACTGCTTAGTCTCCCATAGATGTTTGATATAGAGTCCCTTTCCCCGATTCGATATGAGAAAAGGGCCTAATCTAATAAATTCTGCATGCATGTGGAAATTGGCAATCAATTGGATTGGGTACCACCTCCTATATCCAATATGGGTTAGATATGTTACATGATCTAGGTGAGATCTCGGAGGCGGGGTCCGAGCGAGTCCGTTGTTAGCTGCAACCTGTGGCGAGCAGGCGATCATGTTCTTCCTTCCCCTCGTGAATTCCCCGATCGATCTCAGAGATGAATCCCACCTTTCAAAACTCCGAGATGCACGCACATCTCATTCATTTGGGAGAGACAAGGTGGTGGCTGGTGGTTGGATGGATTGACTGCCCCCATTCCGAACAAGGAACACCAACTAGATCAATGTCGATCAATTCCTATATGTCTATCTATAGAATAGAATAGAGAAAGATTCTCGCGAGCGCCCATTATTCTTTCTTTATTTCTTAGGAAAACTGGCTAGGTGGGTGGGCACGAACCTTTTCTCTCTTTCTACATGGGCCTGGCTGGTGACGATGAGAAAGTTTGATGGAGAGATCCTATGGAACCGAAAGGGAGAAGCACTACCCTACCTACCATCCGTAGGGCCTTGCTGATCCGGTTAAAGTGCCAATGCCAGGAGCAAATTCACCACCATCAGGTTTCGGTTTACCCGGAAGCAATTGACTGAGTTTAAGCATTTCTTATTGATTCTCCTTACGTTGCTGCATCTTCCCATGATTGGTCGGGGCATAGCATATGCTTTTATAAGGTGCTGCGCTTTCTAATGATCATACGGTGAGCAAGTGGTATCGATCCGTGCAGAGTGGGTTGGTCGTTTGACCGTCGGTGCACTTTCGATGGTCCAACAGTCTGTGGGCATGAAGTTGAATTGGGACTGAGTGTCCGGTCGTGTCAACTGTCAATGCGCTTTTCTTGATCTCTATGGGCATAAGATGATAGGGATCCTGGGCGAGATGGTGGCTTTGGTCACACCTTTACTTTTACCTTTGCTCTTGCCTATACCTATGCTTTTTCTGGATTAACTGATAGATTCACCACTAGTTCTTTCTCTCTTGCGGGTGCGACTGCTTGCTTTGGATCTGGAATCGGACCAATGATCCTAAATGGTCCATAGGTAGCACCTCTTCATGGCCTAGCCTATTGTTTAGCTACTTAAGACCGTAACGCACCTATCAGATCTATATAAAGTCCAGAAGCGCTGGTAGCAAGGGTAAAGGCAGAACAAAACATGGGAACAGAAGTTCGAAAAGATGTCGACCGGGTGGAACCATAACCATCAGGATATGGGGAACGAGTTCGATCTAATGCTTCCACTGCTTCCCGTGCTTATGATGACTATGCCTTTTAGTTTGTCCCCACTGCTCTATTTGCTTCTTATGGGACCGGTTCTGCTCCTACCTTAGCTGCTGATGGGTAAAAAACTGAATATGCTCCTACCGAATAGCCTATGGAGAATCTCAAACTGGATTTGGCACTGCGCATGGAACGGATCCAACTCAATATGTATATGGATCTGCTTCTGTGGGATGATCTACAGGTCCTAGCTATGCTGTAACCTTTGCTTCTGTTGCCTTAGCTCCTGCCCCTGCTACTGGCTCTCGAACTTACTAAAATGCTGGTGATGTTGTATAGGTTAGGGGTCATCGACTGGTTTTGGAGCTACTTAAAATGCACCTGGCATATCTCCAACTCCATCTCTCTCCACTGGTGGTGCTCCCCAGGTGGTCAAGCTTTGCTGCTTGCTCCATTGCTACTTGCTGAAGATGGATATAAAACTAAAAGGGATGCCAGGGAGACTGGAACTTAACTAGCTGTGATGCTGCTTGCTCAAATGCACTTCTCTTTTTGTCATGAAATGTTCGCCTTATTATCCCATTACCTTCCAACCAGAAATGGCATGACATGTACTATCCATATAGAATAGTATTACCTTCAAATATATTAAAAATCATACCATTATACATGAAAGAACCTTGGGTCCATTACCCAAACCTTTATGCTACTAGAATTCACTATCGGAATTTCTTCAAGGGTTGACATCAATGACAACCAACCTTAATAAAAAATCTCCCCCTTTGGCATTGATGAAAACACTCTAATGCAATACTGAAATAATTTCATGCAATATTGAAGTCATATCACTCATGCTTCCCCTGGAACCATGCCTCTGTCCTCTACATCTCTGTGACCATTTCTCCCCCTGGAATCATGCCTTTGTCCTCTACATTTGATGAATCTCTTCCCCTTTGTCATTAATGGAAAAGGTATATTTCCATCCAGGGATTCTCCCCCTGACTGAACTATCCTCTTTATGGTGCTTCCTCATGTACATCTAAGACATATAAGATAAGAATTCAAAAGAATTCATTTTGGAGTAGAAATAACTCTGAGTCTCTGGAAAAGATACTCAAAGGCTTCTTGTGGAAGTGGTTTTGTAAAGATGTCTGTCACTTCTTCTTTTGTGCCCACATACTCAACTTTGATGTTCTTTTCTGCAACCTGTTCCCATAGAAAGTGATACTTGATTGGAATGTGCTTCGTCTTGGAGTGCATCATTGGGTTCTTTGAGATACTGATGGCACTTGTATTATCATAATAGATTGGAATGGGCTCATCATACTCAACCTGCATATCTGTCAAAGTTTGTTTCATCCAAAGAACCTGTGTACAACATGTTGCCGCTGCAATATACTCCGTCTCGGTTGTAGATAGAGATACTGATGATTGTTTCTTGCTTAGCCATAATACTAAACACTCACCCAAGTAGAACGTTTCTGCACTGGTGCTTCGTCGGTCATCAATACAACCTGCCCAATCTGCATCTATGTAGGCAATAAGAGATAGATCCTTTCCTTTTGGATACCATAATCCAAACTCTTTTGTTTCTTTGAGATATCTGAAAATTCTCTTCACTGATAATACATGTGATTCCTTTGGTGCTGCTTGAAATCGTGCCACCTGTCCAATTTCTTGCATTAGACCTGGTCTAGATGTTGTCACATATAGTAGGCTGCCAATCATTGATCTATATTTCCTCTGATCTGTAGACTTTGAATCATCATTGTTTAACTTGCAATTAGTTTTCATGGGAGTGATAAGTGGTTTGCAATCTTCCATTCTGAACCTCTTTAGCATTTCTCTGATATACTTGGTTTGAGAAAAAAAAATTCCTTGGTTGCTTTGACGTATCTGAAGTCCCATAAAGAAGAATAGTTCTCCAAGTAATGAAATTTCAAATTCATTCTACATATCCTTTGCAAATTTCTGGCTTAACCTATCATCATTACTACCAAAAATAATATCATCAACATAAACTTGAATTAATAAAATATCACCTTGACTTACCTTGATGTAGAGGTTGTTGTCTCCACTTCCTTTTCTGAACCTTGCATGCTGTAGATATTTATCTAGTCTAGAGTACCATGCTCTATGAGCCTTTTTTAGACCATAAAAGGCCTTCTTTAATTTGCACACATAGTCTGCATTCTCTGACAACTGAAATCCTTCTGGTTGTTCAATGTAGACTTCTTCTTCAAGTTCCCCATTCAGAAAAGATGATTTTACGTCCATCTGATACATTTTAATATTTTTGGAGCATGAATAAGCTAAAAGAAACCGGATTGCTTCCATTCTGGCAACTGGGGTAAATGTCTCTTTAAAGTCGATTCCTTCAACCTGTGCATATCCTTTACATACCAATCTATCTTTGTTTCTTGTAACCTGTCCATATTCGTTCAATTTATTCTTGTATACCCACTTTTTGCCGATCACATTCTTATCCTTTGGTCTTGGAACCAATTCCCAAGTGCCATTTTTCTCTATTTGATCCAATTCTTCATCCATGGCCTTGTTCCAAAATTCATCCTTGCTGGCCTCTTCAAAATAGGTTGGTTCAATCGTAGATGTGAGTGYTAGGTGTGTTTGTTCTRGTGAACATATTCTTCTTCTAGTCTCAACTCTTGCGTCTTTGTTTTCGATAATCTGATCTRAAGGATGATTCTTCTGTACTCGTCTGYTRGRAGTCTTTGGAGSCAATTGCTSAACTTGCTCTTCTGCTTCTATCRGATTCTCTTCATCTTYCTRTTCTACTTCCTTTTCATCTTCTGCTTCTTCTTCAAAAAGTTGTTCCATTGATTCATTTTMTTCTTCCTTTGATTYTGGTCTACCTRTTTCATCAATTGTTACGTTGATGATTTGTACAACTTTGTTCAATCTTAGATTGTAACACTTGTATGCTTTCCTTTTACTTGAGTAACCAACAAGTACTCCTTTGTCCACACGAGAATCAAACTTTCCCATTTTTCCATATTCTCTTTTGATGTARCATTTGCTTCCAAAAACTCTRAAGTGCTTCACATTTGCTGGTCTTCCTTTCCATAGCTCGTAGGGAGTTTTGTCAGTGTTTTTTCTGAGCATTACTCTGTTTTGAATGTGAAATTTTGTATGCACTACATGTGTCCAAAATATATCTATCAATTTGGAATCCATTAGCATTGTTTGAGCCATTTCCTGTATTGTCTTGTTTTTTCTTTCAACAACTCCATTCTGTTGAGGTGTCCTAGCAACGAAGAATTGCCTTTTTATTCCGTGACTGTTGTAGCAGTCCATAAATTTATTTGAAGTGAACTCTCCTCCATTATCATATCTCAAGCATTTGATTTTTGAATCCATTTCATTTTCAACCATTTCCTTGTAGATCTTGAAGTTTTCAAAAGATTCTGACTTATTCTTGAGAAAGCAAACTGCAGTCATTCTTGTATAATAATCAACTAATAATATAAAGTATTTCTCACCTTTTAAACCCTTTGTTGTAGTTGGTCCAACTAGATCAGTATGCACAATTTCTAGTGGTCTTGTCGTTGAATATTCCTTTGATTTGAACTTGGTCTTTGTTTGTTTTCCTTGTTGACAATGCTTGCATAAAGTGTTCGTTGGTTTCATGATCCGGGGCATTTCTCTGACTACATCTCTTCTGCTGACTTTGACAAGGTTATCAAAATGTGTGTGACCCATTCTTCTGTGTCATAGCCAAATTTTATCTTCCTTTCCTAGACAACACTTTTCATTTCCAATTTCACTCAATACATATATGTTGCTTGAAGTTCTTGCAGCTGTAGTAATAAATTTTCCTGAACCTTTTTTTCTTATCTCGCACTTTTGTGAATCGAAAGTAACTTTATGACCTTGGTCACACATTTGAATCAAACTTAAAAGATTATGTTTCATATCTTATACTAGTAGAACATTTTCTTCCTTGGTATTCTTGTTCCCAATTCTAACTGTGCCTTTTCCAATGATTTTAGCTGAACCATCATTTCCAAAGGAGACTGATCCATTTCTTTCCTTTCGTAATGTAAGAAACCTGTCTCTATCACCTGTCATGTGTTTTGAATATCCACTGTCAACATACCAACCACGTTTCTTCTTCTTAGCTTGTAGAGTGAGTGTGGATTCTTCATTACTATATTGATCTTGCTTTCTTATCCATGTCCTTTTCTAAGATTCCTGTCTGTGACTGTTGTTATTCTGTTGCGGTTCTCTAGGAGGGACTGCCATTCTGCAATATTTGGCCATGTGTCCAAAATTGTGACATTTGTAACATTCCACTTTAGTGCTCAAAGATTCAAACCTGTTGTAACTTCTTCTCTGTGTTTCACTAGGCCTTCTTGGATAACCCCTTTGTGTATGTCTTTCAAAGTTGTTTGTGTTCCTGTTGTTAGCTCTGCAATTCACAACTTTATGTCCAAAATTATTACATGCATAACATAAACCAAAAAATATAGTTTTATACCTGGGAGTTGAAGATCTTTTGAAAGGAGGTACTCTTATAAATTATTCTTCTTCCCGAGGCCTATTTGTCGATTGTTGATTCTGAAATCTGAATCTTCTCGGTGGAGGAGTGTCCCTGTAATATTCCTTGTATATCTTCCTATCCCCCTTGATTTTTTCTGCATAGATTTTTGGATATGTTTTTTGCTTTGTTGTTTTGAAACTTAATCCTTTTTCTGTCTAATTGTATCCAAGTCCGGACTTGTCATGATGAGATTTTTGACTGTTGATAATGCCATCCAAAACTTTTGAGTTGTTCTGGATATTTTTCTTTTGAAGATCCTTTCTTAATGTGACAATCTCTGCTTCCAAATTTCCAATGATCTTGTCTTTTTCTTCTAGTTGTTCTTTGAGTGCTTCTTCAATTATTTTATCTTCTTCTATTTGAATCTTCAAATTTGTGATCATTTGTTCTAGTTCTTGAGTGTCTTCTTTCTTGTCTAGTTCTGCTTGTAGTTTCCTATTTTTATTCTTTTCTCTTTTGGTTAGTTCTATGGCACACATTAATTCCTCTCGGTACTCAACTTCTGCCTCTTCAATTTCTTCTTCGGCTTCTTCATATTCTTCTTCGGCTTCTTCAGATTCTTCTTTATCAGAGTCTTCTACTGCCATGAATAGACTCTTTCTGTCTCACTGTCACTGACTTCATCTTCATCTGATGATGATATGTCTTCTTTGGTGCATAATCTTTTCTTGAAAAATTTCTTTGTGGTTATTTTGCCTTTATATGTTTGTTTTCCTTTTGAGTAACCTTCATCATTTCTTTGTTTCTTATAAGGACTGTTGTATCCTTTTTTTCACCTAAATGAACAAAATAATGACACTTACAAGTCCAGTTGGGTTAGCTAGACATGACAAAAATGAGTGCAAGAGTTAGACACATCAAGCACAACAAACAAAGAAACAACTAAACTAACAACAATTAAAGAAACTAAACTAAAGTGCATAAGGAAAATAGAACAAAAGAAAAAATGATAGTCATGCCACCAATGGATAGATTGTATTAGTGGGAAAACACCAAAGAGAAAGGGAGACTTATGGGTCCCCTCTTCCTCCAAGGGAGGTATCTTGAGCCCCCAATGAGAGATATCTTATTACAAATAGAAAACTAAAAGGAAATGGTGAAGAAATCCAAAGTTCATTCACTCAAGAGGTAATGTGAATAGCCTAATGAAATGGTGCTTATATGCTCCAATGAGGAAAGGGGTTCCTTGTAAGAGAATAGAGGCAACATAACAATACACATAGATTCTTGAAAATAAAGTGCACCCATGGCCTCTTTTTATAGCAAAGCTTTGAGGCATTATCCAACCGGTCTTTAGTGTGAACAAGGGGCCCTTTAGGTCTTTGACCAGCCCCCCACTCGGATTCAGCTCATATTTGGGGGTCAAATCGACTTGGGAGCTGAACCAAAAGTGGGTGGGAGGCCGACCAGAATCATTAATGCACCATTCTGAGGTGTGCATGGCTTTTTGCGTCCACAGTCACGCATCGGGCACATGTGTGCTTTCCCTGTGTTTTTGACTAATGCACGTGCACACACTGCCTTTGCATTTTGAGCACATGCTGATTTTATAACCAATTGTATAGTTTGTACCTTTTGGTGATACATTTTTGAAGTTGTGGGTGAACTAATAGGTGTTTGGATATGATGGATTCCTGTAACCATTTGCAGATGAAATTTTAGTGATAACAGATGCCCCCTGATGTGTGAGGTTAGGAGCATACGTATAGCCAAAATACATCAATGTTTCTTCTACTGAGAGTACCATTGTAAGAAAGAGTGTTGAGAGGAATTCCAAGAGAGACCCATTGTAGGGAGAGGGGAGCTTATGGGACCCAAACTTTTCTCTAGGTGTGGAAAAATAAAACTGTGTACAAATGAGGAGGGCATGCCCTATGTAGCTCATGTCATGTAACTCAAAAATGTGTAAGACAGTAACTGAAGTGGTATCTTGACGTAGATAACGACAACGCCCTTCGAGGTGGTTTGATAATGGCAGAGGACAATTCTGATGGTGAACATACTATGAAAAGAGGTGATGACACCTGTAAGAAGTGTCGATAATTCGCGGGCATTGATAGCCCAACAAATTTTAGAGGTCTTCGGAAAATATAAAAACAACTGCAATAGTCTCAAAGTAGGACCCACCATAACATGAGATAAAGTTGAAGTCAAATGTTATGGGGGTCAACGACAACAGAGAACAATGATGTTTTTCTCTGTGTCATTCGAGACTCCTCATTGTAAATGGAATGAGAGTCAAGATATTGTCACCCTCCTAGAAACTGTGTTGATGTCGACAGAAAGGGAGACGTGACTCCAAGAAGAAAAGGGCTTCATGAAATCCACTGGATGTGATCAGGAACTGATGAGATTCATGGACAAATTCAAGACATGGTGAGACTCAAGGCTGCCCTTGGTTGGGGATATATGTGAAGTATGAGTGGCAACAATCGTGAAACTGAATCTAGCGTCAGGGGGATGACTAGACGTGGGTAAATGGTGCCAGAGGCGTGACAACATGGAAAAAATCAGAGATCATAGGTACATGGACTGTGGGATACTCAGGGTTTATGGACGATGTCAACAAGAGTAGAAGGTAATGAATGCCCCAACCAAGGGCGACACGGTTTGCTTTGCTGAAAAAAGAAGGTCGCTAAGGGTTATAATCACAAAAACTATGTAAATGATGGAAATAAAGGCTTTGTACATTTACCAAAGGAATAAAGAATAATGTGGTATAAGTGTGCAGATACAGAAACAGGTGCCCCAATGTAAGATGGCTTGGCCTGTGAGGGCGCAAGTGGAGTGGGGAACTGGTGGAGGGTGGGGGACCCATAGGTGGGTTTCTGTACGAGGTAAATGAATGGAGGGAAATTTGTAGATGGGTAAACTTATTGTGAATGAAATGGAGGGTTAATGATACTGCGAAGGTGTAGTCAAACGTAAACCATGAGGAGAGAACTTGGGAGTCCATGTGGGAAGGATAGAAAAATGAGGAGAATGAGTATGTGGATGATTCTCGGAAATGCGTAAGACTATTGGGACTCCCATCCCTAGGGGGTGAAAGCAATATGAGTGTCAAAGTTCCAAAAAGGGGATTATAAATGGGACAACTCGTGTAAGGGAGAATGCTACCAGGTGACAGTACTGAAAATGCAGCGGAGGTGAGAGTACTGCAGAGCTAGATGGGGGTATCCTAGAGGCAAATGTCGGAGGGTGTGACTGGGAAATGCAATGAATATTAAGAGGGAATGACTACATGCTAGTGTCGATCATATATACCTGAAGGGGCTGCACTAGTGTGTGATGACCAAGTACCCGCACACATGAAAACCAAATACCCGATGTGAAAAATAACTGAAAATAAAGAACATAGAACAATTATTCGATAATTTTGAACATGAGCATGCGTACTTGGGCGTGATGTGAGAAAAAGGCTCCCTAGGGGCCTAGGATGGATGGTGACCCAGGGAATGTGACTATGTAGGTGGCGGGATCCTGATCCTGTGGCTGAAGACAGATCAAAAAATGGATGATCGGAGCTCTTGTAATTGAGGATGGAATTTTGGCAAAAGGGACTATATATAGCTATAGGGCCCACATTGCCACCTCATTTGTACCTGCTACTATAGTGAGTTGACGAGAGGTTCGAGAGGAGATTTGGAGATTTTGGGAGTTCGAGGCATCCGATCCGAGGTTTGCGAGAGCCAGGTTAGTGGTCATATCCTCCTGCATAGTAATTAGGATTTCTAGTTTGGGCAGGGTCGTATCGAGGGATTTTGTGAGAGTGGGCCCCAATGCACGGGCAATTGAAGCATTCTCGCGCTTGGGTGCATGACTATAATTGGGGCAGCCGTGCATGGGGGTGTCAGAATGGGGAAAACATATGTGCATTGGATGCGTGCCTGTTCAAAGAACAACTGCGCACGCGTGCACGCCTGTTTCTCTGACAGTTGCGCATGTGTGCGCAACTGTGTAGCAGACAAGCGCGCATGAATGCACGTCTATACGTGTGATAGGGGTGCATGCATGAATCCTTGTCTCATCGATAGTTGCGCATCGATGTGTAACTGTGGGAAGAACAGGTGCACACGTGTGCGCTCCTGTGGGGAAAACAACCGTGCACCTGAGGCAAAGCTGAGGGGTGTAAAAAACTTGTCTTTTTTGAGATTTTGGTGTTTTTATGGGTTGTGATGTCTGATCAAGTACTTTTTATGTGGATGCAGGTGACCAGTTGAGGATGTCAATCCACTGGAGGGAGAGAGACTAGGCGCGTTTGAGAGAGGCAGTGAGAGATGAGGAGCCAGGTGTGCGGGGACCTTTGGCAGCCCGTGGGCTGCTAAAGTTCTTTGACTGCTCGCTGTTGCAGGAACATGAGTACCTTCTACAATTTTTGATATCTATGTGGAGCATTGATCTACAGTGCTTCATTGTGAGGGGAAAACAGCTTACATTCTCTGCGACAAAGGATGTGTATTTTTTGACTGTGCTCCCTTTTCGGGGAAGCCCTTTACCTGTTGATCTCGTGTTGCTAAGGGATGGTCAGTTGGCTGACTTAGCACACACATATTGTACCAGGGAGGACTTTATATCATTATCGATGGTGAGGATTGGGGCGATGGATGCTCTTGTGCATCGTTGCATTGCATCGATGATTGTGAGGGTCTATGGATTCCTCGCTACTTAGCGGATCATTGGTGGTTAGTTGAGGATCATGTAGAGGGATCTGTGTGGAGAACACTTTTCCTGGGGCTTAATTCTACACACCAAGATGATAGGGAAACTTAACCGGTGTCGGGCTGCCGGCTCCTGTGATTTTTCCTTTGGGTCTATCTTGGTGGCTTGGTTCTTAGAGAGGGTGCCTATGTTACACCCAAGAGTTTTGTTGGACGTGTCGAGGGAACGAGAGCCACGATTGATGCGATGGGAAACGATCCTGGTTCAACATGGTGGTGGGGAGGGAGGCCATTACTTTACAACAAAGCTAGCACGTGTGTGGCATCAGATGCCACATATCGTCCTATGATATCCATATAGCAGGATGGACTATTGTCGTGATCCTGATATGGTCTTACCTCCTGGAGAGGTTTGGGACCACAAAGGTATGTTGATGTATGTTGATGATTTGATTTTTAGATAGAATCGCATATTATTTATGTATGTATGGATGTTGATGCTATATTTTGTGTGTGTAGATGTGGGGCCCCAAGGTCGAGAGATGGAGCTGGTCAGAGAGCCAGCTCGTGAGGGGCCAGAGAGATCGTCGCGAGGGGACCTGCGGGCAGGCGAGAGATGTCGGAGGGATGAGGCTGGTGTGATGCCAGCAGATGTTGATAGACCTGGTAGGAGGCATCGATATGATGACCCTGGTGTGGGGCCTTCACATGCTCCACCAACAGAGGCTAGCAGAGTGCTAGAGGATTTTTGCCACCGATTGGAAGCGGTGTTACAGGGAGTGCTCGAGGGCATGTGGACCCAAATCTAGAATGAGGGAGTCTTGGAGCAGTGTGTGGGAGGATAGGTAGAATTGTGGACCCTAATCTACCAAGCAGCGGTAGCGGAAACAACGATGACAGGGT
>JZKD02S1673084.1:70429-96918 GCA_000966675.3 Picea glauca
AAACTACCTTGATGTATTTCTGTGTTGTAGTCCAAAATTTAAGGACTTTGTAACTATGATGCATTTATGTGTTGTAGTCCAAAATTCAAGGACTACATAACAAAGAGAAGGTTTCATTTTACCCATTTTTATTTTTATCTATTGCAATTTACAAATGTTCTACTTCTTAATATCCATACTTTGTGCTTATTTTCCCCGCACTCCATAATCTATCTCAGTGTTAAGTCACTAATTGGGTAGGAATGTGTGACATTGTTGTGGCTCAGTAGAGTCTTCTAGAAAGCCAACATCTTTGAGAATATCAAATGCTCATTGTTGTGTTGGTTTTGTCACATGGGTGAGAAAAAACATAGCACTTACTTTCCTAGTTAAGTCAACTAAACAAGACAGAGAGTTGTGAGTTGATTATATAATCAAACATGCATGAAACAAAGAAATAAAAAATAAAAGGAAACAAATGTTAGAAAAACTTGCAAGAACTGGAACCATGAAAAATGAAAATGGAAATCATATAGCTACCAATGGATTAATGTATTGATAGGATAACACCGTAGAGAAAGGCAAGGACTTATGAATCCCCTATTCCTCCTTAGAAGGGCTCTTGAGTTCCCTAATAGAGAGATCTTCTCTTCATACAATGACAAGTAACAATGGTGAAGAAATACAATGCCAATCCTCTCAAGAGGTGAGTGGAATGACCCTTGCTATAGTGCTTGAATGATTCAAAGAGAAATGATGATTCTCTAAGAAGAATTCTTGCAGCATAACAATATCTTGAAATTCTTTTTTTTCTAGCACACCCATTGTTGGCAAAGGGTCAGAACCGGGGTTCAACGCTACAACAACGCACCAACAAAGACCTAACTACCGGCCCTTTCGGCAACACCTGCGAAGCAGATGAAGTCTCACCCGAGGTAGAGGCAGGGGTGGTTGCAAGACTCAAGTGTCTGCAACCTTAGCTGGGACACAGATCTATGATTGTACTACTTAATACAACACTTAGCACCGTCAGTTCCTCAATATGCAATCAATATCCACTTTGCTGATAAAACAGGGCTTCGCAGCATCCACACTAATCTAATGTATTTAAGCACTTAGCATAGGTGAGAATATTAAGCACTAAGCATGACCATATAAATCAGATCTAACATTCTCGCATATCATAAGCACAAATCATAAGTAGATCTATCTAAACATATAAAAGTACTTAGAAAATAACGCGTGAACACATCAAAACAAGGCACAAAGTAGCATAACACAATATTTACATGGTTCACCCGCACCTTGGGGCTACGTCCACCAACTCTTCTTATTTATTTTTTTTAGTCAATCAGTTACAATCATAAAGCCTCAAAACCCTACTTCGCATAGGACAGAGATCTGCGCAGCTCGCTAGATCCTTCTCCCTTGCGTTACAACCCAAATCCTTCCATAGTCTATTACAACTACTAGCACTTAGCTCTACAAGTCTCTCACAGTAGGCACAAAGCCCTTACAATCCACACTAACACTTAGCACAACCGGTGTCACATCACATAGATGAACCACTACTTCTATCTAGCCTAAGCATCTATTTATATATACAAAATATGACTAAACATGGGTGAACCCATGGGCTGACATCCCAATCCCATTACATAATCCAAAAACCCAAAAAGGACCCAAAAAGGGGCCAACATCCCGTGATCTCTACTTCATCTTGCGCCCCTCCTTCAATAGGCTGTCGAAGTCCCAAAATAGGTCAACATGACCAAGAATCGCCCAAAACTTGGTCAAGGGCCAACAGGCCCCCAACACTCCCCTGTGACTAGTCCCAAGTCACTCTAGTCTGACTAGTTCTGCATTGAACGCCTCGATCTTGGCTCGAGCTACTTCGACCTGCTACTTTTCTATGACTTCTTGCTCGACGAACTCCTGTATCACTGTGTCATTCACTAGCCCTTCTAGGCATTGTTCTGATGTGGTGACAACCTATTCTAGCTATGCTCCTCGGCTTTCAACCTATGTAAAAAACTGACAGCCCTTATCTTGCACAGGTTGGAGTCGTTGATTTATTTCCATAACTTTTCTCTCGATTGTATGGATCTGTTGTTGGGTGGTGCGTTTCTCTTCAGATCTCTTCATTCTTTCTACAATTGACAAGGCCTTTAGCTGCACCTATAGTGTGTCTGCGTGTTGCTTCGCTTCCTAGAGTTGCGACTCCAGTTCCTGTAATTCTAGGTTCTCAGTGTGGTTCTCATACATTTTGGAACTGTGGTTACTCAGCTACTTGCACTCCCCTGCAAGAGCCTTCAGTCTCCCAACTGCGCTCCTGGCGCTTGCTTCCCTTTGGTCTCTTACATCTTGCGGGGTCTCAGGCACTGTGCGTAGCTCCAAATATGCTATGTGTTGTTGTAGTTGCTGAATCACTTCTTCAAGTTGCAATACTTGTTGTGGAACTCTCTCTTCGGCCTTTACTTCGATGTCTGTCACAGAGCGAAGTGATATGTTGACCCTTTCCTTTACTTCAATTTGCTCCACGATCAACTATTCCTTGCTTTGTTTTATTTGTGCTCTTTCTTCATCCCACTTCGCTTGGAGAGAAAGATTTTCCCGTTCTATAGCACTGCGTTGCTCTAGAAGGTCTTCTTGTAGTTGTGCTAAAGCCTGGGTGGCTTGCGCTGTTTCTTCCTGTGCTCGTCGAAGGTGAGCTTCCACTGTGTCAACGATTCAGTGGAGTTGAGATGGCTCATCTCCCAGTTCTAGTGTTTCCAATGGCAGAGGCGCAGTGGAAATTGCGCGGCTGGACTATAGTGCCTGTTGCACCCCTTGAATTTCAACCTTAATTCAATTGTATATCTCCTCCTGCTGAGCCTCTTGCTTCTCTACTATCTCTAGTGAAGCATCGTTCAGTGTTGATACAATGAAATCAAATTCATTTGAGGTGAGAGTAGTCTGCATTTTGGTCATAGATGCTCTCGATTTCTTCCGGGAAGAAGGATTCGAGGGGGAAACCTTCCTTTTCTTTGAGGGATCTTCCTCATCTCTAGGCGGTGTAACCTCGTCTTTATTCTGTTCAACTTTTGTGCCATCTATCTCTCTACCATGTCCTCCTTGCTCAGGTGATATGGAAGAGTCTTTGTTGAGTTATTGCTTACGTCTTGGGATTCTTCATTTTTATTTGTCTTACTGGGTCCAGGTGTATCATGCGCTGCTTCTGGACTGTCAATGTCAGACATCTCCACAGGATCTCCAGTCTTTAGTAATCTCTTCTAAGTCCTCCTCTGTCAACTTGTAGTAAGATTGAAGTTGTTGCTTGTGCTCGACAACGTGTGTTGTATTATAAATGAAATGGCGGTCCACACTGAATTTCATTAAAGGCCAAAACCTGTGGAGAGTATCCGGCATGATGCGAGGCTCGAACTGGATGGATGTATTCACCTGGTTGTAATTGGTATGGATCACAACATTTGACTGCCATTGCTTGTTCATGTCATTGTAATACCATGGTGTACTGAACTTTACTACCAAAGGTTCAAATGGCTTGATGTTCGGGAAGGTTGCACCTTCCGACATCTCCCAGACGATGAAAGCGATCGAGATCAAAATCTAGCTGAAGTGGAATTCATATCCTTGATCTTGTGCTTCCCTATAGTCCAGTTCCAATTGGTTTACCAGGTACTTCGCCCAATTCATTTGTAGGCCCTCCGCACACTTCCCTACGAGGTCGATTACAAAACCAATCACTTGTGTGGGTTGGTTCTTGCGGAATAACTTTCCTGCGATCAATTGACAGGCTAGGCGCATTGTGCTGCTCTGGATAGAGGCTACCTTGTAGCCTCACGTTCCCTTCTCGACATCTACATAAGTGTCCTTGATCCTTTGTGTGAGAGCGCGGTCCATGGATTTTCCAGGATAGAAATCCTGTGGGTCGGGTCCTTGCATGCTAAGGCCGGTGATCTGATTTATCAATGTCGGATCCATTGTGATACAACGGTTTAACCAGAAGTATCTGCCATGGTAACAGGACAGTCGCATCTTGATGCATGCATTCACTTCTTGGTGCTTTCCAAAGTGAGGAATATTCATGACATTGAGCAGTGTGGACTGCGAGGTTAATAGTCCATGACTGGGGAACTATATTTGAATTCTTTCCCTTTGTTCTGGTCAGGTACTTATGTGGGGAGATCATGTTGTAGACCTTCCTATCGTTGAGTTGAAGTTGCTAAAATTTAGTGCTACAATCTTTTCTTGATCTACGCGTATCCCCTTCGGGAGGTATGCAGTGAACAATGTGTACTCAAATTCTCTAGGCACGCTGTCTTGATTGATTGAGTCGCTTAGACGTGGTAGGTAGGTGGGAAATATGCTCGGAATCAACTTATCATTCACAAGATCATCCCTATGCTTGGTTCTCTTCTCATCGGATGGATGGGATGGTCCAGCTCGAGCATTTGATGGAGAGGCTGGCAGTCCTCTCATGGATGATGCTTGTACACCTGTGGATAATCCTCTCTCCGACATGACTCTTTCAGTCATCAGGTCGATCAAAACTTCCTCGACAACTCTTTTTGCAATGCTCAAATCCTTCGACATACACGCTCGGGGTTAATAATATCAGGTTTGGGGAACAACTTAGATATAGTACTAAGATAGAGAGTGAGAGCACGATGATCATTGTATAAACTCGGCTTAGTCTGTAGGCTTGAATTCTCAATTAGAAAAATATTTTTCAGTGCATGGCGCGACAGGATAAATAGGTAACTTGGCAATGGGTTGCTTACAATGGGTATGAGGTATTCATTAACTCTTGTTCGGTCCGTTATGGTGCGGTCCAACGGTCTCATGACGAACCATAATTTAATTTCTGCCCATTCAGAGCGTTGATCGAATGGTTATAATGTCCCCAACAGATATATTGCTTCGTCATGGCGAAGTGTCATGTGTCGTTGTTTTGATATCCCAACGAAGCTCCAATTCTGCAAATTTTCTGTCTGCAAAGTTCCCTCTGGAACCTTCTGCAACTTTTTGAACTTAGCTCTCTTCTTACTTAGCTTTCTAGCCTTCTTTCCAGTGAGCTTCGTCTCGGTAGTTCTTTTTCCATTCTGATTCTTATCTTCTTTGGTCATAGTTACTTCGCAATATTGAGATTCTTCCCTAGGGTTCCTGGATAATACTCCTTTTTTTGTCTGGGGTAGGTACTTCAATCTTCTGTGGATCCTCTAGTGTTCTCTCAGCTTTGACATATGGGTTGCTAGTGTTAAATAGATTTGATCTGCTCTCTTGGTCTGCAATCAAGTGTGCAATCCTTCTGGTCATGAAATATTTTAACTCTTGTTTCTTCTGCTCCAAAACTTCTTCTTCTTTCTTTCGTCTGACTTGATCTCTAACAATCCAAGGTTTTCCTAGTAACATGGTAAACGGGTTGTTGTCTTCAATAGATTTAATAATCTCAAAATCTTCTTCTGTCGAAGTTCCATTGGCATTCATAGGTATCTGAGTGAGCTTCCCACATAGGTTTTCTAGTTTTCCTCTGAATAATCCTATTCCTTCTAATAAAGGAATCATAGCAGGCTTCCCTATGGCTTCCCAAGTTCTCTCTGTCATGATATTCACTCGTGTTTCCTCATCCAGAACACAGTCAACATCGAAGTCTGATATTCTTGCTTCGATGCATTCTTTTTCCTTGAATATCTTTGATAGTATGATATGTATATGGTCATTCAAGGTTTCATTTATTTGCAACAATACTTTCTCTGATTCTTCCTGGGATTCTTCCATTTTTGGATCAGCCTTAGGGTTTTCTTTATTTAGATTCATTTCTTCCAGCTTAACAATCATTCTAGGGCAATCCAACACTTCATGGTCCATAGATTTACAACAAAGACAACTAGGTCTTCTTCCAGGGCATTCCTTAGCAATATGTCCTGGTCTTCTGCAACTGTAACAGATGGTTAATCCTCTCTTTCTTCTAAATGATCCCCAACTTCTCCTATACTGCGCACTGGGAGCATAGGAGCTAACCTGCAACAAATTCTCTCTAGGCTCCTGCATCCATTTGTTAGTCCAAACATTCTTTCTATGCATAGGTATAACATATATGTCACTATTCTTATCAGATCTACTCATATCAATCCTTCTTTCATCTATTAGTGCCCTAGTTTTCAAGTTAGGATAGAACCTATCAAACATACCTAGATCCATACTTTAGAAACAATAATTTCTACTTATCTTACTTCTACAAAGCACAAAGCTTCCAGATCTAAAACTTTTCACTATTCTTTCCTTTATCAGAGAACAGAGCTTCCAGATCTTACCTCTTCTAATTATAAGTTCTTTCTTTTATCTTTCTTAGAGCACAAAAGCTTTCAAATCTCGCTTCTCTCCTTCAGATACAACTTCTTTTCTTCAGATCGAGCTTATTTATTTTAGCACAGAGCTTTGTAAATCAAGTAGAATACTACGCACTAGAGTGACATATCTATGCATAAAGCTTTCACAATTTTAGGAAGAATCTTTGCACAGAGCTTCTTCTTTCTCAATTTCCAACAATCATAGCTTCAGGTCTCGACAACGAAACCATTTGTTGGCACAGGGGAAGACCCGAGTTTCAACACTACAATAATGCACCAACAAAGCCCTAACTACCGGCCCTTTCGGAAACACCTGCGAAGAAGATGAAGTCTTACCTGAGGTAGATGCAGGGGTGGTTGCAAGACTCAGGTGTATGCAACCTTAGTTGGGACACAGATTTGTGATTGTACTACTTAATAAAGCAATTAACATCGCCAGTTCCTCAATATGCAATCAATATCCACTTCACTGATAAAATAGGGCTTTGCATCATCCACACTAATCTAATGTATTTAAGAACTTAGCACAGGTGAGAAGAGTAAGCACTAAGCATGGCCATATAGATCAGATCTAACATTCTCGCATATCATAAGCACAAACCATAAGTAGATCTATCTAAACATATCAAATTACTTAGAAAATAACGTGTGAACACATCAATACAAGGCACAAAGTAGCATAACATAGTATTTATGTGGTTCTTTATTGTCTCTAGTCAATCGGTTACAAGCACGAAGCCTCAAAACCCTACTCCGCATAGGACAGAGATATGCGCAGCTTGCTAGATCCTTCTTCCTTGCATTACAACACAAAGCCTTCCATAGTCTGTTACAACTACTTTCACTTAGCTCTGCAAGTCTCTCATAGTAGGCACAAAGCCCTTACAATCCACACTAGCACTTAGCTGCTAGCACTTAGCACAACCGGTCTCACATCACATAGATGCACCACTACTTCTATCTAGCCTAAGCATCTATTTATATATACAAAATAGGCCTAAACATGGGTAAACCCATGGGCCGACATCCCAATCCCATTACATAATCAAAAAACCCAAAAAGGACCCAAAAACGGGCCGAGATCCCGTGATCTCTGCTTCGTCTTGCACTCCTCCTTCGACAGGCTGTTGAAGTCCCAAAATAGGTCAACATGACCAAGAATATCCCAAAACTTGGTCAAGGGCCAACACCCATGGAAAATATTTATAGTGTCCATTCATGGCAAGATATAACTGGTTCATGATGTGAACAAGGGGCCTATGAGGGTACTTCTTATCCCTTGAATAGCCTCCAAGCTAGATTTCACTCAGATCTGAGTGTCAAATCATGTTGGAGGTCAGACTGGAAGTGGTTCAGAGGCCGACAAGATTCATAAATGCGTCGTTCATGAGAAGTGCATAGGTTTTCTTGTAGACAGTCACACATTCTGCGCATAGTGTGAAACTAAGGTTGTGTTAGCCTGTGCATTCTGCACACAGTGCGCATGCTTCCTTTGGTGAATTTGTGCACATTGATTTATGAACAAAGCATATAGTTTTATGCCCTTTTTGATGTATTTTGATGTTGTAGGTGTACTAATTTTTGTTGGAACTGATGTCTTTCTTCAACCATTGTTTGTAATGTTTTGGACGATTTTTTGGTCATAACAGATGCTCCCTGATGTGTGAGGTTAGGAGAATATGTATAGATGAAATACATCAATGTTTGTTTTGCTGATGGTGCCATTGTGTGGAACAGTGAAGAGAGGAACTACAAGAGTGATCCGCCAGAGGGAGAGGGAAAACTGTGGGAACCAAACCTTTCTCTGGGAAGAAATTAAAATCTGTATACAAACGAGGCAGGCATGCCCCGTGCTCGTGTCATGAAACCAAAATGTGGGACTGTAACTAAAGGTGTATGGTGATGTAGATAGATGAAGTTCCCTCGAGGGCAGACGATAACGAAAGATGATGGTCCTGAATGGTGAACTGGCTTTGAATCGAGTAATGGACGACGGTAAGAAGTGGCGATGACTTGTAGGCATTGATGGCCTATCAAATTCAAAGGTCTTCGGCTGATATAGAAAAATGCAACGGTCACACAGTAAGACCCACCTTAACATGAGAGTTTGTTGAAGTCGAGTTTTATGGGGGTCAATGGAATCAAAAATTAATGATGACTCTCTTTGTTCTGTCTGAGATTCCTCATTGAAAAGGTAATGAGAGTCAAGATACTATAGCCCTTCTGGAAATTGTGTTGATGTCGACAAGAAGGGATACACGACGTCAAGAAGCAAAGGGAGTCTTGAAATCCATTAAGTAATAGGTGATATCAGGCACTGACAGGTAACATGGATGAAGTCAAGAGACTACGAGACTCTGGACTTTCCTTGGTTGGGGTTTTGAAGGATGATTGGCAACAAGCATAAAAATGGATATAGTGTCAGGGGGACAACTAGACATGGGATTAAACTGTGCTGGAGGTTGAAAAAGTGGGCGAACAAAAAAATCATGGTTATATGGATTTGGGATACTCAGGGTTTGTCAAAGATGGCTATATGAAAAAGGGTGGATGCCCCAACTAAGGGAGATAGAGGTTGATTTTCCAGGTAAAAGAAGTCCATCATGGATGTTGACTAAAAAATCTATGTATATGCTGGAAACAAGGGCTTTATACAATTACCAAATGAATAAATAATAATTTAGGTTGAGTATACAGATACAAAAATGGGTGCCCTAGTGAAATATGGCTTGGCCTATTTAGGTCGCAAGTTTGTGAAAGAGAAATAATGGAGGGTGGGAGCCCCATGAGTGGGTTTTTGTATTAGGTAAATGGATGGAGGACAATTTGCAGATGGAAAAATGGTGTTGGATGAGATGGAGGGTTAATGGAAATACGAGGGTGCATTCAACATAACCAAGTGAAGGATAATATGACTCGGGAGTCCTTTGGGAAGGTTAGCAATATGATATGAAGAAGTATGGCGTTCATTCTCGGAAGTGAGAAAACTATCATGACTCCCAATCCTAGGGGGTGAAAATAGCATGAGTGTCAATTTGTCAACGAGAACTATGAATGGGACAAATCATGTAGGGGAGAGTGCTATTGGTTGATAGTACCAAAATGTGGCAGAGGTAAAGGTACTGCAGATCTGGATGTAGGGACCCTAAAGGAAAATGTCATAGGGTGTGACTGAGATATGAAATTGTTTACAGAGGGAGTAATTACATGCCAGCGTCAAACATATACCTGAAGGGGTTGTAAGCTTTCTTAACAAGTACCTGCACATAAAAAGCCAAATACCTGATGTGAAAAATATCTAATGATAAAGAACATATAAACACTATTTGATAAAACTAAAAGTGAGCATGCGTAACTGAACGTGGCGTGAAGAAAATGCTCCTCTAGGGAGAAGTACAGATGACTTGGGGAATATGAATGTGTAGATGGATGGATCAAGATCTTGTGTCCGAGAACAACTCGTAAAATGAAGGCTCTGGGATCCTGTACCAAAATGTGGAAGTTGGGAAAAATGGCTTATATATGGATGGTGGGCCCACAATGCCACCTCATTTTCACCGACACTATTGGTGATCTGGAGAGAGTATTGTGAGGTGATTTGGAATATTACGGGAGCTTGGGGATACTGATCAAGCAGTTGCGAGAGACAGGTTAGTGACCTTATCGTCCCGCACTTTGTGAATTTGAGGGAGGTTAGCTAGGGACTGTACGGAGGGTCATACAGGGTTGTTTTAAGGGTAGGTGCCCTGTAGTGCGCAAGAAATAGGTGAATACCTGCGCATGGGTGCGTAGGTAGGAGTCGATTTCCCGCACATTATGTGCGAGTTTATCCCAAACAGTCGCACATTTGTGAATGTGCGACTGTAATGGGGAAAACCGCGCATAATGTGCGGCTGTGAGGATTACAGCTACGTATATGGGTGCGTGTGATAGGTAGACAGACATGCATTGGATGTGTGCCTGTAACATGGACAGTTGCACACTTATGCACGGTTGTGGGTGTGATAGTTACGCATTAGTGCGCGTCTGCATAACTCATAGTTGCGCACAAATGTGCGACTGTATTGTATAAAGCCACACATTGTGCATAGGCTCATGGATGTATGATGATGATGATTATTATTATTATTATTATTTTGATGTATGAGGTAGCTGATCAGGTGTTTGTGGGTGAATGCAGGTGATCAACAGATTTGGTGACGATGTTGGTCAACTGGCGAGAGCGAGACTGGGATCATTTAAGAGAGGCTGTGAGGGAGGAGCTAGTAGTGCACAAAAATTTGTCGACCTGTGGTTTATTGAAGTTCTTTGACTATTCGTTGATATGGTCAAAAGATTTCTTACTGCAGTTTTTGATTCGTATGTGGAGCACTGACTTGTAGTGCTTTGTGGTGCAGGGTGAGCAATTTTCGTTCTCAGCAGCATAGGACATATATTTTTTGACAAGACTCCCATTCTGGGGGAGGGTATTAGTGGTTGATACCCATCTTCCATGGGAGGATACGGTAGAGAGTATCGTGGCACAACATTGTTTTGGTATGAACCCAATGTTGGGTTCAGTAGTGCGAATTGAGGCCCTTGATGACCTTCTGACAAAGTGTATAGTGGCCATGGTGGTGAGGATTTATGGATCCTTAGCCACTCAGTGGATCACAGGTGGGAAGTTGTGAGTGGTCAAGGAGGTCTTAGATGGTTATCTGTTCATGTGGGGTGTGTCGATGAAGACCTAGATAGTGTCTCGGCTGAACCAGTGTCGGCGTGTCAATTCTAGTGACTTTGCTTTTGGGCCATTTTTAGTTTATTTTTTCTTGGAGAGGGTTCCCCTATTATGCCCTTAGATTTTATTGGCACCAACGCTATGATGAGAGCCTCAGTTGATGCGGTGGGCGTATGTTTTGGCCCGACATAGTGGGGGGGAGGGCGGCCATTACTTTATGACCACAGTTGCTTGAGTGTGGCGGAAAATGCCACAGGTTCTTTTACAGTTTCCATACATTGGTATGGACTATAGACATGATCCAGACATAGTGCTATCTCATGGGGAGGACTGGGACCAGAAAGGTATGTGTATTATCTTTCTTTTTCATTTTGGTAGATAGAGTTGATCAGAAATGTGTGTGGATGTTGACACTATATCTAGTTTTTTTTTTTTTTTTTGCAGATGTTGGAGCACGGGGTCGGGAGGTTGAGGTCGTCCGAGAGCCGTATCAACAAGAGCTAGTAGAGGTGAGGGATGAGTAGAGGTGTCGATGATATGATGCCGGTGTAGGACCATCAAGAGAGCCTCATGGGGATGCTGCAACAGTTTTAGAGGATCTACGCCGACGATTCGAGCAGGTTCTACAGGGAGTTCCAGAGGGCATATGGGCCCATATCAAGGATGAAGAGGTCTTGGATCAGTGTGTAGGAGTACCAGTAGAGTGGTGGTCATTGATCCGTAGGGCAGCGGTGGTGGGGGAAACTATGACGGATCGATTACCTCTTGAAGCTGGAGTGCCCCTAGCTAGTGGGGTACCTCCGGCTGACAGGGGACCTAGGGGGGAAGCTATAGGGGCACACTAAGTGTCGAGCTAATATGTATGGGTTTGTGGGCCCGATTTTGTATAGGGTATTTAGTACCCAGTTCTGTAATCATAGTGATGATTAGACGAGACTTATGAGCCTATGGGAAGATGTGTATTTTTTGTAAAACAATGAGGACCTTTTTGATATATATAGTGGATATATTGATGATCATACTTGTCTCTGTGTTTTGTGTTTATGGTTGTGATGTCTATTTATATATTTGATAGATATATCATGCTATGTATATGATGTTTTCAATGTGATAAATGTCAATCCAATACTACGTTATCCATGTGATCTGCTACTTGATTGAGGTTCCTTGGAATATGTGTAAATGTGATAGAATCAAAGTTGTGAGATATGAGTCTAACTTGCAGGTATTTGCGGAAGAGGTAAGGATCATGAACATGATAGATGTTGTTGAGATACAAGACGACGAGATGGGAATATAATAGAACACTAAGGTGATGAATGTGGTGGTGACTGTTCTCGGCGAGGAGACCAATGACGACGTCATATTTGGCTTGGTTGTTGGTGGTCGGACCTAAGCATATGTCATTGGAATGGAGTAGCACATGTGAGGGAGTATAGAGGGCCCAAGCAACTGAAGCGAGATTCTAGGTCTAACGGCTGGCACCGTTAGTGTAACCAATGTGGTAGGTTGATGGATGATACATCTGTCAACAACACAAGTGATAGATCAGACATGAGGAGTGGTGGTTGATGTAAAAGAAGACTAAAAACTCTAAAAATTTGTATAAGGAGAAACCTAAGGTAGCGGGGATACGCTTAGGCTTAAAAATTCTTCAAGTACAACCCATTGATGGGTTCTTTGAGGGGGGGGGCCTTCTGGAGACACTAAGATGTAGGTGTCTTTATTGAGGCAATGTTGGATGATGAAGGGGCCATGCCATAATGACTCGAATTTCCCATGGACGAGAGTGTCATGGGAGATGTCATAGGCTAACACAAGATCAACTTAGTTGAATGAGAGAAGGTTGACATGGCGGTCAAAGATGGCTTTGGATCATTTTTTAGCTGCCTCATTGTGCTATAATGAAGATCGACGGTCTTCATCAAGGGAATCTAAGGTTAGCAGAAGCTTCTTCATTGGAGAAGTGTCAGGTAGGAGCTTTATGGCAGTGCGTAATGTGGGGATTTTGCACTCGATAGGGAGTGTGGCTTCGATCCAGTGGATGAGGTGGAACGGTGTAAAAATGGTAGTTTTGATTGTCGTGCAATAGGCTTATAAAGCTAAAAACAACATATGATGCAAGTTGGTCTTATATTTATTAATCGTGCGTTGTAGCATGGTTTTGAGGACTTTATTGAAAACCTCGACCTGCCCGTTGGACTGAGGGTAGTATGGGGAAGAAAACTCATGGGTGTAGCCTAACTTTGAGGAGCATTATGAAAATATCTCGTTCTTAAATTGTATACCATGATAAAAAAACTAACTGTTGTGGGACTGTGAACCGGGTAATGACATGGTTGAAGAAAAAACGTGTTGTTAAATGTGGGCATGGATTCGACCCATTTTGTAAAATAATATACTGCCACAACAATGTACTTGTGTCCATTACTGGATGGAGGATTTCAAGTCATGAAATCTATGCCCCATTTACAAAAGGGGTCGACCGTGATGATTTGGTGTAGAAGAGATGGTGGAGCTCGTGCTTTGTTTGCATAACACTGACATTTATCACATTGCTTGACATCGTGGATGCAGACATGAAACAAAGTGGGCTAGAAGTATCCTTCTCGAATGCATTTTTGGGTGGTAGATATACCCGAGAGGTGACCACCACAAGCGTCATTGTGGTAATCATTCAAGATTTTGTTGGCTTCGTCGATGGTAAGACATCGCCGAAGGATGGTATCGACCTCGCGTCGGTAAAGAATGTCTCTAATGAGGAGGTATCGGGGATCCTGATGGTGAATGCGTCGACGATCATCTCTAGAGAGGTAAGACCCAAAATTTTGTGTATGAAGGTAGACGAGAAGGTCATTGTACCAGGGGTCGTCTGAGGAGATGAAGTAGAGGTGTTCATCGGGGAAATATTCATTGATGGGGGAAGCTTTGGCATCTGAGGGAAAATTCGTAATGAGTTCAGCGAGGACAAGAGCTTTCTTGATTTTGGGAGTTGATAAATCTATATCGTATTCCTGAAGGATAACGATCCATTGGGAAAAAATTTCGTTGATCAGTTTTCGGCTGAGAAAGTACTGCATGGGGTTGAAATCTACCACGACCTTGGTAGTTCGAAGCAGAATGTAATGTTGCAGTTTTTGGACTGCAAGTATAATTGCTAACGTGAGATTTTCATCATGATTATATTTTAAGGGTGGTCCTGAAAGGTTTTTACTAATGTAGTAAATCACATGTTCATGTCCGTCATCCCTTAATTCGACAAGGACTCCCATGACTGAAACAATAGAGGCTGATAAGTAGAGGATGTAATCCCGATCATAGTCTAGGGGACTAATCAAAGGGGCATTGGATAGGTCAGCTTTTAAATTATCAAAAGTTGTTTCAGCATGTTCGTCCCATCGAAATGGGATATCATGGCACAATAAGCAGAGAAAACCATGTGCGTAAGTGGCGTAGTCTGAGACAAAGTGACGTAAAAAGTTGGATTTGCCTTGTAGGCTCTGTAGTTCGCATAAAGTCCTAGGTGGTGTAATTTCCATGATAGATTGGACCTCGAGGGGGTCCATAGTGATGCCATGTTGGGAGACAATGAACCTGAGGAGGTGCCCAACAGTGACGCAAAAGACACACTTGAGGGGGTTCAAGTGGATATTATATTGGCGACATCGTTGAAAAACGATGTGTAAGTCGTCTAAATGTTGGGTTCTCTTTTTGGATCGAGCAATGAGGTAGTCCAAATAAGCAAGAATGATGCAAGAAATATCATGAAAAACGTAGGCCATGGCCCGTTGGAACGTAGCACCAACATTTTTTATCCCAAAAAACATGTCAAGATAAGCAAAGGTGCCCCAAGGGGTTGTAAAAGCGGTTTTGTATTGATCTTCTACATGGATTTGAATTTGATTGTAGCCAGAGAACCGATCCATAAAGGAAAGTGCATCATGGCCGGCACAATCATCGATTATTTGGTCGATGAAAGGGGTTGGGAAGTTGTCTTTGGGACAAGCGTGGCTTATGTCGCGAAAGTCTGTGCATACACGAATAATTCCTTGTTTTTTGTTAACGGGGCCGGGATTGGAGACCCAAGAAGTGTACGCAATGGGGTAAATGAACCTGACAATGTGTAATTGTCAATTTCAGCATTGATATCCGCAACTTTGGACGGGTGGAGGGGGTGTTTCTTTTGACGAACAAGGGTGATATCCGACCCTTGTGTCGATTCGATGTTCTTTTGCTGACCCTTGTTCTTTTGACGAACAAGGGTGTTTCTTTTGCTTGTGTCGATTCGATGTTCAACTATAGAAGGATCGAGGCTAGGCATCTCCATATATGACCAAGCAAAAATATCTCGATATTCCTGAAAGAGAGCTTTTTAAGCAATGGTTTATTCGGAGGAGCATGCGGCGCCAAAGGTGATCTCTTCTACGATGCCTGGTTTAATAGAAATGTCAATTTTGACTGTGGGAGAGATGTTGGCCATGTTTCCTTCTTCAAAAGAGTTGGGAGCAGGAATAGGGTTTTTGAAACAATCCCCTAATCCATTACTCGGAATGCTTGGACTCCAGGTGGGGGGTAGAAAAAGGGGATTTGGGTAATGGATTGGGGGATTGTTTCCCAAACCTATATTTTCCCTTGGAGGGGGGGAGAAATCTAGGACAAGTGGTGTGGTGATGTTTTTAGGGAATTCCTGAGGTAGTAGTTTTCCAAATGATGGAACTTTGATGTGGGGAGGGGACTCACTGATAATATTATTGTCTCTGATATTTATTCCGTTAGAGGAAACTACACACACTTGTGCTGAAATATATGAGTTTAGGAGAGGTGGTGCTCCATGATAAGTTCCTAACAAGGATGGGTCTTTGAATATTCCAGGGCCAATATCAATGACTGGAAAAGAATATGAGCTAGCACATACAAGAGGGAGGATTCTATCAATGTTGATGGAATGATTAGGCTCATAATGTGTAAGTTGGTCGATGGTGACGATTTTCCCGTTATCGAGGAACATCATTGTATGAAACACAGAAGAGGTTACCGCCTTCATAGCATACATGTAGCTACATCTGAACAACATATTGTAATCAAGTGGGGTGTCGATAACTTGAATGTCAATCAGGATGGATTTTCCCCCAAGTTCCATGGGGACAATTTGGAAGAGCCCTTCAAGGGATGATGGACTGTCATAATCTCTAAGGGTGATGGAAGATGGTACTAGCTCAGGTGAGCCAAGTTTCTGCCATACTACTTTGGACATGATGCATGTGGATGCACCTTAATCTATGATCCATCGATGAACTGTGATGTTCCAGATATTAATGGGTATCTGAAAGGATACTAGAGTGGGGAGGCATGGTTCTCAACTATCTAAATCAAAGGTGATTAGTTGAGTATCAGCTGGGTCGACTGCCCCCAAGGAGGAAATAAAGGATTTGTACAGTGATGGAAGAGGTTTGGAGGACCTCCAACACAAACATGGTTGTAGGAGACTGCACTAAGTCATCGACCAGACTACAATTATGGTCTTCCCTAGCATGAGGGTTATGTACATTCTATCGTAAAGGTATGCGGGGTATACGGGGATTTGGTTCAGTGTTAGGACATGGGATCATTAATGGTTGTCATGTCTTGTAGCTGGAGTTTTTTCTGAGGTGGTTGGGGTAGATTCGAGAGGCATGCCATATTTATGGTTGCGTGTTTGCAGAATAATATCTCCCTTGTTGGTATGGAGGATACTACAATCAGCTGGATTTCTGGGTTGATTGGGACCTGGGTTTTGATATTGTCCCATTTTTGGTAGGGTAGAGTTTATCTCTTGTTGGTTAATCATCACACCTTGGTGTGGAATGGGGTTTTGCAAAATGACTAGAGGTGGTGGTTGCAAATAATTTTGTGGGGCCGGCTGAGGGGCAGGTGGTGCTAGAGGGCGTTGTGTGTTCATGGATTCTTTCATCCACTTGTAATCAACAATTTGGGGGCAGTGGTGAGTATAATTGATCCAGATTTAGGAGAGGAATGATTTTATTAACAGAATGAATACAATAAACATAGAGATAGGAAGAATAACACAAATATCCAATGAACAATATCTTCTATTAAATAATGAAATGCGTTGAAACTATAAAACTATAGAACTGAAACTTGCTCGAATGGTGGTAGCTATATCTAAGAAGAGATGTGGCTGCTACGCACATATGTCTGTGTAGAATGAATTACAATGAGGGTCTAGAGGCCCTTTTCATGTTACTCATGAATGCAAAAACCCTAGACATCCAAAAACCTAACCCTAGAAGGTGAAATGACAAAAGTCATGTGGGCCCTATGGGTAAGTTGGTGTAATTTGGTACCTCAACTTCCTAGGGTCGTAAGTTTTGCATACGACCTTTGTTTTAGGCGCGTGATAGCTCATTGGAAAGGTATTTTAGATAAATACACATTCCGTCATCATAATCTGACTCTATCTACTGTCTTATTGTGGTGAGTAAAAAAAAAAACGTTTAGGGCCCCAAAACAACCCTGGAAGTACAACAATATGTGTTGACATGAAAACATACAAAATAAGCCAGTTGGATTAGGCGAGAGGACACTCGTCTCCACCTGGAGAATGAGTGAGGCTTCAGATAGCCCCAGAAGTGTAGAAATCACAATTATAAAGCAGTACAGAAAGATGTGCTAAATAAAAAAAGGACACGAGGAGCTAGTTGGAATAGGTGGGTGGCCACCAATATCCACCTGGATCAATAATGTCCATACTCACCACATAGGGTGCAAGGGAAGTTAGTTCTGAGATTGTTGTTCTTACCTTGTCATGGTTGATTTTCATTGTTGGCCCCCTTGTGGGTTTTGGTTGCCTTGATTCTCGTTTCCCCCAGCGAGGCGGTTTTGTTGGAGGTTATTTCCTCATGATCCCGGGTTGTTATTGTTTCAATTTTTTCCTTTTTGTTTGGAATTATTCGGCTAATGGGTCGTATTTTTCGTATTCAAATGTTCAAAATAATGAACATGTTTAATGGGAGAGGGTTGAACAAAGTTAACCCCGACATGTGGTTGTCCTGGTGGAGGAGCAACTGGCTGGGGAGGACTATGAAAGGGAAAATATGGATTGTTTTGTGGAGATGATTCGTATGGTGTATAGGAAGTTGAAGTAATTCCACTACTGTTGGGGTTATATACGGGGGTTGGGGGTGGATCCGTACTTGATAGAGAGATCAGATGCATTAGGGGTACCGGTGGGGATCCCCCCAACGACGGAGGGGGAACAACATGTTATGACTGTTGGTGAGTGGGAGGAGGGTAATAAGACGTCCCTCCATATGGTTGATGATACTAATTTAAACCATAAGTAGGTGATGGGTGTCCGTAAGGGTTGAGGTGTGTCATAGAACCAATCAACCCACCCATAGTGTGAGAAACCTCAGGTTTGTCCTGTCCAAATGGTAGGGGTATCGGTACATCAGGAGATACTGTGTAGAAGTAACATGATTGGGAATATATGAGGTTGAATTGTTGGGCCTTGCCAATAGCTTCCTCTTCTGATTGAGGAAAAGTGGATGTTACATCCTTGGAAATCACAAGGATGAGTGATTTAAGAAACCAATCGAGACGTTGTTCTTTGGTGGTTTCTTCTTTACACAAACTACGTCACTGATGCCATTCATGGATGTGGTCGAAGATATGGATAAAAATGGTTTGTTTGAACTCAAAGAGAATTTCTAAGCCAGTGTCATGACGAACTGGTAATTGGAAAAATGACAAAAATGCCTTGGCCAATGATTCAAAAGTTACATGGGACCCTGATTTTTAATCCACATACCATTTGATTGATGAACTAGTGAGGGTTCTTTGAAATAACCACAAGAGGATGGAATCATCCATGATGTTGTTTGAAGAGAACCATAAGTGGAAGGTCATAACATGTTTGGTGGGGTCTTCCCCTAGTTTTACTTCAAACTTCAGAATGTCTGAAGGAAATTTGGTAGGCATATTGGGCCAAGTGGCATCATGTAAAATGGGGTCATTCGTGAGTTTAGTTAAATCAAGAATGTTGAGGGATGCCAAGTATGCCAAAGGGAGATTTGGCGGAGGATTAGTTACAACCATTATGTGTGTGTAGGTAGTGGACCTGTCCCTTGAGAGGGATTTGGTGGGTTTTTACTTCTTCCTTGAGAAGAAGTTTGATCCCCACCTCCTTGTGAAGGAGAACCAATAGATGGACTGCCTTAGGTATTTGACCCAAGCAAACTGAAACCAACTAATTTCGATCCCAAAATAGTAGCACTCACTGGGGTGTTATATGGTTGAGAAGGTGAGTTGGCAAGACTAGGGACTCCTCCTAGAATAGGAGGGAGATTCTGCAAGCATCTAGAACGATGAGGATTTTGTGGTTCCTCTATAGTTCCGACTAGCAAAGTGAATGTGTGCAAACGACGACAAGAGAGAAATAAATGAACAAGTGTTTTTTATATTTTTTACCTTCACAAAATAGTATAAATCACAGTTGCATGTAATCAAATGAACATCATACATAAATCAACTGTAAAATAAACAAGCATGTGGATAGGTTGATTTTGTTCGCGTGGGGAAAAAAGCAAAAATAAATTCTCGTGTCCTAAAATACCTATCGTCCTTCCTCTAAATTTAGAACTGGGCCTTCCAATAACACTCAACAGTGGGGCATGAATCCATCGGAAGAGGAACTAGTGAAGGTTGAAGTAGTCAGTTATAATGAGGGGTAGAGGGTGCAATCTTGGAAGAGCTGGTGATATTTCCCAATAGCCATACAAAATATGATCAAGGTACAATCACAGCCCACAACCGCCACCTGGGTAGATATCCTATGTTTGGCCACTAAGTACCTCGGTCAAAGTTCGACATTTAGATTTTCGACATAAAAAACAGGTCACAAGCTGGATACCCTCACAAGAGTTGGGTGACTCAAGAAGGGATGCACAGAAAAATGAGACCTCAGCCTTTGAGCCTTCACGGATATCTCCCTACCTTATGGTATAGGAACACTTGACTTGGAGGATTTGAAGGATCCCTATTATCAACTTCTATTGATTCAAAATGTGAGAACTTGATAACGAGGGTTTATTTGGATGCCTACCCCCGAGATCCTACCTAGACTAAAAAAATTCTTTTAGGCACCTCCCGTGGAGGAAAATTTAGTGTGTTCTTAGAAATTTTTTAGATGGAGTGGGTTGAGAGATTGGGTTCATGGACCAACCTCGTTTGAATTTAATTGGTGTGGACAATTTCTAAAGAAGTATTCAGATATTTCAGAGTTCCTTTGAAGTACTTTGTGGGTACTTAAAAATAAATCTTACTTCGACCTCCACTATTCTAATAGAAATTATGTGTGTGATGAGTGGCTTTGTGTGCAAGAAAGTGAAAAATTGTGCAAAATATTTTTAATAAGTTAAGTGTAAGATTGTAGCATGTGGAATTCTTTTGGTTCTTACAAATATTCTTACCTAGCTTACTAAGTTCTTTGGTACAACCTTGTGGAATATTTAAATCCCTAGAGAACTATCAATGTGGAAACATGGGTCCTTAATTGATCCTTTAAACTCCCTAAAATGTTTTCTATACTAGAAAAGATTTTGAAACTATCCTAGGATTGTAGACATGTGGGCATGTATGGGCCCTTACTTGATATTTTAAACTTTCCTAGAGTGTTTACCTATACTAAGAAAGATTTTTGAAACTATCCTAAAATTGTAAACGTGTGGGCATGTATTGGCCCTTACAAAGCTTTAAGATCATTTTCAAAACTAAGAGGTACCCAAAGGGGGTTGTGCCCTCTCCTAATGATTTTTTTTTAAGGGAGATGAAATTTCCTTTTAACCACCTTTTATGATTCCCTAGGTCACACTTGGGTGCAGGGGAAGAGCATACTTAGGGGTTAAAATTGATTTTTGGTCCCAAATTATTTGATTGTGTTTGAAAAAGCAATAACCTTAACTCAAATTTTTAAATGCCAAATGAGCCATCCATGTGGCAACAAAGAAAAGAAAAGAATTGTGATTCTTTTTACCCCTATGTGCTTATGTTAGCTAACCTTTATTGTAAGAAAGGACTCTAAGTGAAGTGTGATTTCTTTACAAAGTGCAGGAAATTAAAACCTGAAGGCAAGGGGCCCTCAAACCACTCAGAAAACCCTTACAATTTGCAAAAAAAGAACTTTTGCACAGGTTGTAGTTCTGTCGGTCACACCAAGTGCGCATAATGCACGGGTTTATGAAATATCTTACACGCACAATGCACATGAGTGAGAAGAAATGCACGTCTATTCGTTTGGAAAGCCGTGCACTTCCTATCACGCGTCGGGAAAGAAATTTCGAGACGAAATTCTCTTGCCTTAGTTCCAAATTCTGAATTTGGAAGATTGGATCAGGCTGGTTTTGATACCTGTATAGACAAACAATTAGAAAGAAGTGCTCTCAAGAATTAAATAGGGAGGAATTTGATTCACATCCCCAGTATGGTCGCCAATCTATTGTGTTAGTTTTGTCACATGGGTGAGTGAAAACACAACACTTATTTGCCTAGTTAAGTCATCTAAACAAGACAGAGAGTTGTGAGTTGATTAGATAATCAAACATGCATGAAACAAGGAAATAAAAATAAAAGGAAACAAATGTTAGAAAAACTTGCAAGAAATAGAACCATGAAAAATGAAAATGACAATCATATAGCTACCAATGGATGAATGTATTGATAGGCTATCACCGTAGAGAAAGGTAGGGACTTATGAATCCCCTCTTCCTCCTTGGGAGGGATCTCGAGTTCCCTAATAGAGAGCTCTTCTCTTCATACAATGACAAGTAATAATGGTGAATAAATACAATGCCAATCCTCTCAAGAGGTGAGTGGAATGGCCCTTGTTATAGTGCTTGAATGATTCAAAGAGAAATGAGGATTCTCCAAGAAGAATTCTTGCCGCATAACAATATATTGAAATTCGTATTTTTCTAGCACACCCATGGCACATATTTATAGTGTCCATTCATGGCAAGATATAATTGGTTCATGATGTGAACAAGGGGCCTCTCAGGGTACTTCCTAGCCCTTGACCAACCTCCAAGCTAGATTTCCCTCAGATCTGAGTGTCAAATCGTGTTGGAGGGCCAACCAGAAGTGGTTGAGAGGTCGACAAGATTCATAAATGCGTCGTTCATGATAAGTGCACAGGTTTGCTTGTAGACAGTCGCGCATCTTGTGCATTCTGCGCACAATGTGCAACTAGGGTTGTGTTAGCCCGCACATTCTATGCACAGTGCGCGTGCG
This sequence comes from Picea glauca, assembly GCA_000966675.3. Taxonomy (NCBI): domain Eukaryota; kingdom Viridiplantae; phylum Streptophyta; class Pinopsida; order Pinales; family Pinaceae; genus Picea; species Picea glauca. Next base: position 92,765 of record JZKD02S1673084.1, read on the forward strand.
CTTCCTTTGGTGAATTTTCGCACATTGATTTATGAACAAAGTATATAGTTTTATGCCATTTTTTCTGGATTTTGGTGTTGTAGGTGTACTCATTTTTGTTGGAACTGATATCTTTCTTCAATCGTTGTTTGTAATGTTGAGGACAAATTTTTGGTGATAACACTCATGTTATTGATGGTAGGAAAGTTTATAACAAGAAAATAAATGATATGGTGTGCTTGATGAAGCATCAATGTGTGTTTTTGTTCATTTGAGTTTGTTCCTTCAACACCAAAATTTTTGGGAGTTGTGCATGAATTCAATTAACATTAACTCTTTTTTAGAGAGAGAAATAACTTTGAAAGCAAAGTTGTTTTATGATAAAATTCAATTAACATTCATTTTGCAAATTTTTAAATTTTATGTTAATTTTCATGTTATTGATGGTAGGAAAGTTTATAACAAGAAAATAAATGACATGGTGTGCTTGATGAAGCATCAATGTGTGTTTTTGTTCATTTGAGTTTGTTCCTTCAACACCAAATTTTTTGGGAGTAGTGCATGAATTCAATTAACATTAACTCTTTTTTAGAGAAATAACTTTGAAAGAAAAGTTGTTTTATGATAAAATTCAATTAACATTCATTTTACAAATTTTTAAATTTTATGTTAATTTTAAAATGATCAAAATCAATGAAAATCAAAATTTTAATCGTTATTAAACTAAAAAATACCTAAAAAATAAAAATACACCTGATAAGGATAGTGTTGGGCCTCGGAAATGTCATATTTTCATCCACCTTTTCCTTCACTATTCCTTACATTTCATCATCCCATTAACCTTCCATCATAGCATTTTCATAAATACATTTGGGTTTCACATTATTATTTTCCACTTTATTCATTTTAGTATTATAAGTGAATTTGTGATTAAATATTAGAAATTACCATATTTTCATTATATATCAAAGTTGGATGAGTTTGATGATGTGTGCAGGCATATTTGAAGATTTCAACAAAGTCAAAATTCACCACCTACCCTCAAATTCTAATTACATCTTCAAACTTGAAGATTTGAAAGAGAGAAGATCATGGAAGATTTGGTTGGCATATCTTATCTAAGTTATGTGAGAGATGTGTGGAGGATTTGAAGGGATCATATATTGTAATAATGGGAAAGTAGTTGAGAGTGGTTGAGAGAATAGTGGATCTCTCATTATGACACTCATGTATATAAGAGAGTGTTCTATCTTCATGAGGGAGGCATGCAATTCATAATTTAGTCTTGTAATGAGGAGAAGGGGATTCTTAGCTTTGATTCTTTCATTGTTATTCTTTCATGCTTTTTCATTTCATTCTTGTAATATAATTTGAGATTGATTTATTGTGTGAGCTCACATATGTCTTTTGTCATTCAACTCTTCACATGTTGTATTTCTTTCCTAGATTAATTTCCTACTTTCCTAGTTAGTCTTTCAATGCTTTCCTAGATTAATTTCATTTCAGAAAATTAGATTAGATTAGTTCTACTTCAATCCTGCATATATAGTGCACATGATTCGTAAGTCTACAAACCTCGTATTGACAAATTAAATAGTTGGGCAAGTACTACAACGCAATTAAACGACAATATTTCTGCCTAACATTTTGGCGTCGTTACCGAGGAAGCACGATGGATTGAAGTTTAGTTTGAATTTTCATGCAAGTGTGATTAGTCATGCTCCTAACTCTGAGGTGACATATGGGTAAGGGAATGTAGGGAGTGTTTCAATTTCTGCAATTTCTGCAATTTCAATTCTAGCAATTTCAATTTCTACAATTTCAATTTTTGCAACTGTGAAGAGGTTTCCATGTGTTTCAACAAGTGTGATTTTCAGTTTTTTTTTTTTTTTTTGGGTGCTGTAAGAACCCCTTTTGCAATATGATTTAACTATGGTGTCATCTTGGAACAACTCGCTCAGATCCTTGCGAAAGATAAGATTTATTCTTCTCAGGAAGAGGAGATCTTGACAACAGCCCAGAGCTTAAATACTCCTCCAGAAACAAACAAGGAATCAACATCTGAGGAACTTGAGGAGTACAATGAGGAGCTGCATCATGATCTGAGTGAGGGAAATCACACCTACAAAATATATATCGAACAATGGTTTCAAGCGATTACCAGGTTAGATTCTTTTAATTTTGTTAATTTACAGTTACAACAACTAGATTCATTCATTCTTGTAAAATTCTATTTTTCATTCGAAAAATTGCCACTGAACATATTGTTGTTACTGTTGCGTGCTTGGCTCCATTGCTTGTTTGACTACATGTAACTGATTTCTAAGATGTAATTAGCATAGAGTAGGTAGGTTTTCATTTTCAGTTTTTGTTTTCATTATCAGATTTTGCTTTTACCTAGAATAAGTATGCTCTCCTCCGCGCTTCGTGCGATCGCGAGGATCAGAAAATAGGGATGATTTTGATTTCAGGAATGAATGTTTTTGCGTCCATCCTTTGACCTGCAAATAAACATGGTAAAAAAAAATTTAACGAATAAAAACAAAACCAATTTTACATGTTGTTACAGCATGCTGATACAGCGAAAATTTTACGTGTTGTTACAACATGCTGGTACAATGCATTTTACATGTTGTTACAGCGAAATTTTACTTGATGATACAGTGAAATTATCCATGTTGATACAGTGAGATTTTTTTTTATGTAACAATGATTGAACAGTGTCATGCCTGCGCTCTTCTCATTTTTAACTTCTCGGTCTAGGTTATTTTTGGTTTGAGCCACCATCTTTTCGCCTTATCTGAAAAAAAACTGCAATAGTAAAACAACATGATCATTTAGATTGAAGTCTCCACATCTACTAGATCTGCAAGTTTAAGGTGCATTGTCTGGCTCAGGCCAAGAAGAAGAAAAAATAATAAATTATAATAAAGTTGAACTATGATTGGGATTGATTGAATTGCGCTTTCTGGTCTTGCATGCTAAACCTGCAAATGATAAGATCTGAAACATTTCCCCATCACACCTTGAGTTAAAATCTGCAATTATCAAGGAAACGAACCAAATCAACGATAAATCATAGTTTTCTAAATAATGAGAATCAGAGTACACGACAAAGTATAAGATGAACTCTTCTATTTTTTGCATCTTTAGAAAGTTAGGATTTACTCGGTTCTCATTTGAGCAACATATAAAAAATTAGATATTCTGGTTTTTTTTTATCGGAAAACGTGCACCAAATCTTGATTGCGCAACTATTCCTTATCAACCTTACCTAAGTATTGTTGCGTGAAATCACATTCCACTAAGGTGCAATCACATATTTTATGCACGAAAGTTTCTTGAACACGTAGTTCCATGAGTGAAGCCTTCATGGCTAAATCGCAACCGAATTCCACTATTCACATAAGCCTGATTTGCTCCAGATTATTTACCCTCTTTTTGACATTTTTAACTACTGAAATTACTCAACTAAGGAGCATAAATATCTCAATAATCATTTTTTTGCCTGAGAAACATGCAAATCCTCAAGTATTAGAAACCACGTAGCATCGTGACATCAAACAACAACCATATCGTCAACGGTATATGCACAACACACGTAGCTTTATTTTTCTTGTTGGCTTACTATCTTCATGCATATGTATACAGACCATTGATATATCTCTTCATTAAAACATTGCACCACCCAAAACTTTGATGCCACTGATTTTGTTAGATATATATGGGCCGTCGATATATACAGAACTCTTGATAGCCACCTCGTTCAATGCCAACATCATGATCTAGATATTCATCTCATCTCATCCTTCGTTCTGGTAAAATAGACTGAGTTAAGCGCCCATGTATTTCTTTTCACACCAGTCTTGTGTTTTTTAACACTGAAGTTGATACCAGGTCTAGATTTCCATCTGCGTGCGTATCAATCCCTATTTTTTCGCCTACATGTTTCCATAGAAAAATATAGAGAGCACGAACTCACCTTCAACATCTGGAATCAGAGGTATCGTATCTAACTGCGTCATAGATTATGCATGTTCAATCAGTCCAGATCCTTAAGCTATCGGTCATTTCACCATTAAATGATTAAATTATGTTCCAAAGTCGATGACATTAATGAATAGAGATTTGATGAGCCCATTTCTTTTCACATCTTCTCCAGATTTTTGTGTGTT
>JZKD02S1673084.1:140191-165254 GCA_000966675.3 Picea glauca
AGAGAAAAATGTGATATGTAAATGTATACTTTCATCCCTCACCATTTACCCTATGCATATGCATGATTGTAATTATGGTGAGATTGTACGCACTTTCTCTCCTTGCCACCTATAGGGAGTTGACATTGTATAGGTGTGTTCTTACACATATATCCACACATATGAAAGGATTATTATTGTTAATCATATTTTTGAAAATGAGTTAATATTAAATAAAATTGTGATATGCACATGAACACCTTCATCCCTCACCACCCATTTTCTTCGAGTAAGATTGTGCATATTAATTGTATGAGTTTTTATCATTAATGGGGTGCATGTTTGTAAGTATTTAACACAAAAAATTGTCTCGTGAAGGTTCTCTTATTCTTGTAGAGTTATGGCGAGAGGGAAGAATGCACGACCACCTGACCTAGATAGCTTTTTCATGACCAATTGATCCAAATAGTTTTTAGTTTTTTCATAGATACAATGTTCCTACCCAACACTGCTTCGAATCCCAAATACCAATCCCTGTATCACATGTAAAATGATGGAAAGCATCCACAAGTCGCCAATACTAAGAAAAATGACCAAGGGGAATGATGTTGAGATTTCAATGTTATGGTCTTGCATCTCCACAAGGTGGGAGCCAAAGAAGATTTATTTCCATGTGAAGACATGTTGCATATTATAATCGAGAATGTTGATCCTTCCATTCACACATTGAAATCGTGAAGCGATGGCATGATTGGGTGATTTAATACCATTAAGATTCGAAGATTGTACAAATCCCCACATCCTACAATGTCTGTGAGAGCAAGGTGGTTACAAGATTTTTGCAAAGTGAAAGATGTCCATAATATTGTAAAATAATGGTGGCTCCTAGCTAAACCCTTCAAAACAACCACGACCAAAGAATACTTGGTCAGAAACTTACCAACATAAATCCGAGACCCAGTGGTGCTTTGGAAGCACTTGTATGGGAGACAAGAGACTAGGTGCATATGGCTAAGTTGGATCCCAAACATGCACAAGTTGCTCAAACATGGAACGATATTTAATTGGGAAAATATCATATCCAATAACCTTGTTCAATGCATTCAAGAAGCTAAAACGCCTTTACATAATAGTACACTCAAATTCTACATGGCATCCTACCTCGAAGATTGCATGTGTGCTTGCACAAACTTTCTAGCTTTAAGTCCACTTGGAATCCTTCCTTTTCACCTATGTGTGCCTACTTTTAGGGCATGTGGATCACCAAATATGTGCAATGGTATTTTTCGATATATGACTTTATCTTGGCCCCCTTGTACAAGAGGATCCATGGTAAGAAGTACCCTCATTTCTCATCGAAATCCATTGAGGTGTTAACATAGATAGGTGACTAGTGCTTATTGGAAATAAGTTGCTACATAAGAGTATACATGTGTCCATTGCTCCTCACCCTTTTCCCAAGAAAGTGCTAGTTGGACTATTAATCTAAGAGATAACCTTTTAGACAATATTGCATAGGGTGGAAACAACGTTGCAAAATAGACAGACAAAACTCTAGCCCAATTTTCCTATGCAAAATGAAGGCTATCAAGTATTTGATGTAGCATATTAGGAGGAATTATCCCTAGAATCTAAGACATACAATTTCTACTCAAAGCTAGTCAAAGTTTGTAACTCTCAGCAAATGGTTGAGAAGTTCTTTATATCTCAATCCTTGGTTTGAAGATTGTGTCATCAAAAGAATGAGTAGGGATAATTATATGGAAGAGTATCAAATTATGTAGAGGTGGAAGTAATAAGAAGCAAGCACATAGAAGAGCTCCCATCTTTTCCCCTAATAGATCCAAGGTCGTTAGCTAAGCCCCCTATGACTTTTGGCACTGTGTTCACTTCAATGGCTAAACAATTTGAGAAAATTGTCTCCAAGATTAAAAAAAGGCCTCTATAGTCAAAGTACTAACCAATGTGCTAGGCACCAGTGGCATGAGGGAAAATGAGTTAGTCTACATTCAAATACTTCAAGAATTTGGATGGTCAATTCCCAAGGAGTGTTTGAAAGAGAAGAATTCAGTCACAAGCCACAATGACTATATTTAATTATGTGATGAGAAAACCATAGTTGAGGGTAGCATCAACAAAAAGCGAGATGAGGATGCCATCGTGTAAGCAACAAGCAATGTATCAGACTTGGCACAATGGTTCATAGAAGAGATAATGAATCTTGAACCATATATGGAAGTTCAATTCTAAGTTGACACCTTTGAGTTTTATTTCATGCACCAAGATTTCATAAGGGTGTGCTTTAAGAGGAAGTGAAATGAGAAGTAGAAAAAAAAGGTCCAACTAACTAAAGAGTATATCTCAAATGTCGATAATGTGCATCCTCTAGCCATAGGAGAATCAAGGGTCACTTTTTGTAATGTTCCCCTCTCCTTGACAAGAACATTAAAGGACTCAGTAGTCTAGTCACCCCTCTAGACTATAGTCCCATGGGTAAAATGGGTTAGGAGGTGCTAAAGTGTCACTGAGGAACTTAATGTTATATTACTACAGTGAATTTGATAAAGCAAAAAAAGGGTTATTTGATTTAAGGAGAAAAGAAAGTAATAACCTTAGAAAAGAAAATAAAGTAACTCAACTGAAAATTAGAAGATAGAGGTATACAAGAAAGAGGAGGGTGCCTCACTGATTATTCATGTCATTTTATCTTATTTCTTCTTGAGCTATGCAGCTTACGTTTTGAGGGTTTTGAGTGAAAAAACCCTAGAAATCAACAAAGAGGTGAAATATCCCTCTGTTCCTGGTCCAAGCTTGGCCAAGGAGGTGAAATATTCCTCCCTCACCATTCTATTAAGCTACAGGTTTTGTTTCTATAGTGGATGAAGAGTCAGGGCGCAGATCTGGAGATTTTTTGTAGAGAGAATGCATTGTGGAGGAAAAAACAATTCAATTTGTCCAAGGAAATATAGATATGAGATCAAGGTCATTCCAGGAAGATTTACAAAACCCTAACTCCTTTTATCATCATTCTTGGGGGGTTTTAAGCTTTATATCAATTTATTCTTGCATTGGGCGAATTTTTGAAGGAGCGGGCACTATAGTAGTGGATTCATTGAGTTTGATGGGCCAGATCTCGGAGTAAGGCTGAGAAAATATTCATTGGTGTTTGGAAGGCCCTGATATATAGATCAACAACATTATACAAGAGGTTGAGGGTCAGATCTAAAGAGGACGAAATATTGAGGGTTTTGTAGTCTAAGAGGGGCGCATCTCTGCCAGGTTCAATGCCAGATCTAGAGGAAGGGAAATAAAGTGATCTTGTCTTATGCATGCAATCACTGAGATTCTAGGAAGGCTCCTTACTACCTCTTGCAACATATGTTGGAGGAATATTCAGTCACAACACTTGTATCTCTTATAGTTCTCACATATCTTTGTATCTCTTGTTGGAGGTCAACATATTTACTAAATAAAGGCCAGATATAAAGTTTGTGACTATCTTCTTGTGTACACCATTAGCATGTTGTTATTGTTGTTTTGTTGTTACAATTTCCACCATTATATGTTGTGAAAACTTGTTAATCCACTCCATGCGCAAATCTGAAGGATAACCTACAAAACATTTGATAAACACAAAGCAAACAAACAAACTTAAAATCCCAAGTTCCTAGCAATCCTGCTTGGGAACATTATAGTGGTATCATATCCAATTCCTACACCAGCATGTGATAAAACACTGATGACCAGGAGGAGAGGCCATGGGGGTCCGGGGACAACCTGCAACATGTATTCTTGAAGGAGAAGAACTAGAAGTTAGTATGGTGGAAACTCATGAGACATAAAATGCAACATTAGAAGATGCAACTTTCTTAGCCGAAAGGGTGACTCAAACAATGAATGATGCACTACAGAACAACCACGTTATTATGCAGTGCAACCTAGAGGAGATGCAAAACCATTTATCCTTGGGGAAGGAAGAAATCAAACTATCATTTTCAAATTTCCAAAGAGGATAGGACAAAATGATAGCCTTAATGGAGGAACAGAGCAAACTTCAAAGTATTCTTTATCAGTATTTGATGGAGCAAAGACATGGTAAAGATCCACCTCTATTTGGTGGAAATCATTATGATAGTGGGTCTCATGAGGGAAATGGGAACCATGAGGACTCCATACATAAAGGTCATGCAGAAAGGCATATACCAAATGAAGGTATACCAACCCAATATCACACAACTAGTATTTCTACTCCTAGACCGTACATGCCTAGCTTTTTGGATGCACAATGAAGGGACACTAATGCCTTGAATCATGAGAGTCTAGGGGATGAATGGGAGACAACAGAAAGGGAGTACAATTGATCCATATGGATCTCGATGGCCATCCACCTTTTCCACTGAATCACCATTTTGAGCCTGTGGTTTTGATAAACCATGACATTCACCCTTTTGGTGGGGAATGGAATGTAATGCCATATTCATTTGTTAATTACATACATCATGTAATGGTCTTATGTACATTCCTACAACATAGCGTTAAAGAATCATATTCCATTATAACTTCGCAGTTAAGCGCACTCGGGCTAGAGCAGTATTGGGATGGGTGACCGCCAGGGAAGTCTAGGAAGTCCTAGTATTTTACATGCCTATGGAATTTTATAAATTTCATCCAATTTATCCCACATGCATCATGGAAATTGTCCTCCTCTCACTCTCTCATATATAATTGAGGTGAAGGAGGCCCTTTAAGCATGCAATGGAGTGTGATGTAAAGCTTCTTGTGAATGAAGCGTAGCCAACATCTCTTTCTTTTTAGAGATAAGTTACCCCATTTTTCCAGTTTGTGTTCTACAATGGTTTTCTATCTTATTCAGTACTAGAATTTTGGTTTTACTGTATTTTTGTGTTCCCTTCTATATTTGTGTATTTCATTGTTATATTTCGGTTATATTTCTTCCTTCATGTCATTCTCAAAATAATCTAGATCAGTGGTATCAGAGCAGGCTGCTCCTTGTCGTTTATCAGAGCGAGTCCCCGACGAGGTCAGGGTATAGAGAGTTGGGTCTCAAGCTAGTTTCTCTTGAGGACAACTGCTCTTGCCAGCTCAAGTGACCTCCCATGGAGGAAGAAAAGAGAGATGCCAAACCAAGAGATCCTTTCAAGACGTTGCTCGAGGAATCCCTCGTGCGATAGAGGAACGAGATGATGGACAACTTTGCTCAGATCCTTCTAAGACTATCGATGGTGGAAGTTGAGGCATATTCGACAAGACGCCATTTCGCAAGTGCAACACCCTTCAAGGTACACGTCAATTTTGATATCCCATTATTTGAAGGCTGGATAGATGCAGATGCTCTAGAAAAATGGTTGAATTTGCTAGAAGCTTATTACTCTGTCCAAAAAAAAATCGGCAGTGAAAAGATCACCTTTGCGCTCCTTAAATCCCTTCCCTATGTCAGATCTTGGTGGGAAGGTTACTGTGAGAGGTACACCATAGATGAATCTACACTATTTGGGAGAGAAACCACTTGAGAAGCCTTTGTGGATGCCCTAAAGGAGGAGTTCTACCCTGTCAAAAACTATGATGACCAATACATGAGATGGAAAACTCTGCGTCAGAAAAGATATCAGACGGTGTCAGAGTAAACCAACATATTTCATACCTTGCACTCAAATCTGGGTATCAAAGACTCCGAGCAACACCTGGTTTTGAAGTACAACAGTGGTCTACATAGGTACATCCAAACAAAGATGGATTTTCTGGACATCTCCTCATTGGGAATTGCTTATCGATATGCAGTCAAAATTGAGAAGAAATTCAAGCAACAGAGTAAGTGGGAGAAGCATGGAAAATGAAACTCTAACTCACATAATGAAAGACATAGCAAGGAAGGCCAACCTCAAGAGAGCCAATTATAGATGCAGGCAAATAAGGCTAACGGGAAGTCTAAGAAAGACACCGGAAAGTGGTGTGAGATCCACAACAACCCTTGGAATAACACTGATGAATGTCGTTCAATACAGTCATTGGTGGCCATACTCAAAGATAAATATCCAAGCCCCGACTTGGACCCTAATTTAGAAAATGATAAAAGGAGACAGATCATTGATGCAAAACCCACTGCTACTGTCGCAACTACAACAATGCAACCAGAAGAGGATCCTAAGGAGGGGGAGCAACTCTTCCATTCACAGATGTGGGTGAAGGGGACCCCATTGCATTTTATTGTTGATAGTGAAATCCAAAAGAACATCATCTCAACAGAGGTTATCAAGCATTTGGATTTTCCAACAACACCACACCTGCATCCATACAACATTGGGTGGCTTCACCAGGGTCAAGATATTCGTGTCAGCCAACAATGTTTCCTTTCCTACGACATCAGACCCTTCAAGGATGAGGTATTATGTGATGTTTCTCCACTAGAATTATGTGATGTTCTATTAGTCCAACCATATATGTGGATGCGTCATGCTATTTATGAGTCTCGACCCTATAGCGTCGTTGTTACTCTGAGGGGTCAACTATACAGCATACCAGAGGTAGTTTCAACTATTGTCCCACCAAAACAATGCCCCAAAGTAATCTCTCATGCTGCAAAGTTTAGCCTCTTCACAATCCGATCATAAGGTGAACAAAAGGACATTGCAAACACTGTAGCCTTAGCCCAAGACCTTTCTATCCAACAAAATTAGATCGACAATATTGTAGAAGAGTACCAAGATATTCTTGTTGCACCTACGGGGGTGCCTCCACAATGCCCAGTCAAGAAAGGTTATAACAACACCCTTCATACTCTTCATGATGGATCTTCACCGACATAGTCCTCACACACTCAGGTAGATCATGAATCTAGATTGGTTGAACGGATTCAACCCCTCCAACAACATGTTCATGACAACCTTCAACAATATAAGCATGACAACTTCTTCAGCAAGGCAAGCAACACACCAAGCTTCATATTTAGCAAAAGTCTCCCCGTCTCCCAAGGGAACTTGATGCAATGGGGACCATTGCTTCCTAAGGGGGATGAATGATCCAGATGGATCTCAGTGGCCATCCACCTTTTCCACTAAATCACCATTTTGAGCCTGTGGTTTTGATAAACCATGGCAGTCACCCTTTTGGTGGGGAATGGAATGTAATGTCATCTTCATTTGTTAATTACAGACATCATATAATGGTCTTATGTACATGCCTACAACATAGCATTAATGCACTGGATCCCATTAGAACTCTGTAGTTAAGTGTGCTTGGGCCAGAGTAGTACTGGGATGGGTGACTGCCCGGGAATTCCTAGTATTTTACATGCCTATGGCATTTTATAAACTTAGTCCAATTTATCCCACATGCATCATGGAAATTGTTCTCCTCTCACTCTCTCATATATAATTGAGGTGAAGGAGGCCCTTTAAGCATGAAATGGAGTGTGATGTAAAGATTCTTGTGAATGAAGCATAGCCAACAACTCTTTCTTTTTAGATATAAGCTACCCCATTTTTTCAGTTTGTGTTCTACATTGTTTTTCTATCTTATCAGTAATAGAAGTTGGGTTTCACTGTATTTTTTTGTTCCCTTCTATATTTTTGTATTTCATTATTATATCTCAGTTACATTTTTTCCTTCATGTTGTTCTCAAAATAATCTGGATCAACAACTCCATGAGTGTGGGATTTAGGAGATAGGTTTCCATGGGGGATTATTTCCACATCAATATGAAAAGAAAATCAAAGGATCATTATAGAGGCGACAATGATCTAGGGTGCAAGGCATGAAGAATGGAGTTTCTAACCTTTGATGGATCAAATAAAATCTCAGCTACAACATGGGTGCAAAAGATGGATGCTTATCTCCAATTGAATACCATGGAGGAAGTAAATTCCATCAAGTTTGCAACATTGTGCTTGATGGGCAAGGCATATGATTGGTGGTTTCATGGAATGATCACCTTGGGACAAAAATATTTCACTTCTTTTTGTTTTCAGATTTCTGTGGTGAAGAATTTCAAAAATAGATCACTCACGATATATTAATAATTATCACTCGTCATCTTAATTTATTAATTCCTTAATCTCCATCAATAATTAAATTGCAAAACAATATAATATTAAGTAATATAATATACTTAAARCCTAAAAAGACTTCAAATTATTTATATCTATTAAAAACTTTAATTATTTATATTATTCACTATTAGAAATCACKTTTAAATTTATTAATAATTAATTTTGTATTYAATTAGCTCMAAATTAGGGTTACATTTAGCCGACATAGTTATCATAATTATTGTCCTGCATATACACTATTAATAACTAAGATCAGCTAGCTCTCTAATTGACGATTAGTCCTGATGATGAATCCCGATCAGGATTCGAAACGTCGATGACAAAATGACATCAACTGTGGATTCTCCGGCAAATGATTTTGATATTTCACTTCTTATCGTGACTTCACCTATAGACTCATTGATAGGTTTGACAGAGAGGATCCAAAACTTCATTTTAGGAAGCTCACAAATATTAGGAAAACATGATTAGTGGAAGCCTTCATTGAGGAGTTTTAGAGAGTATCGATTATGGTTCTTGACGTGTCAGAATCCAGATTACTAATGATGTATATAGAAGGATTGACCAAACTTGTGCAAGGATGGGTTAAGGATTTTAACCCTGTAACCTTACAGGATGTCATTGAGCGCACATACAGTTGGGGAAGCTAAAAAAAACAGGTTCACACCTAAACCTCCAATAATTACAAGGGGTCGAGATACTAAACATATTGATGAAGTCAAGGGGAAGTTGGATGAAGCCACAAGAAGAGAGTTAATACGGAATCAATTATGCTTCACCTACAAAGAACCATGGTAGCTAGGTCATAGGTGTTTGGGCAAAGGGAAAATTCACTATATAGAAGTGGTCTCTAACAGTGAGGAAGAGACAGATGATGAGGGAGGAGATATCCACAATATACAAGTGAGCCATAGGGAGGAAGAACAAGCCTTTCATGCACAAGATGATGAGGTACACTTACATCATGATGCATGACTCAAGAAGGTTACTATTGCATCTATGAGTGGAGTGCCTAAGTTTAACACTTTTCAGATGAAGGGAGTTGTAAACGAGAAACAATGTTGATCGATGGAGGAGCTTCTCATAATTTTATTAATATTGTTATGGTAGAGAGGAGACATATTCCCACAGTTTATTTTGAGGGCTTCTTAGTTGAGGTAGCAGGGGGGCGCACTATGGCTTATGACATGTATATTCCATAGATGAGCTTGACATTGGGAAGATACACCTTGACACTGTATTTTTATGTAGTGGACATTCCTGACACTAATATCATCAATGGCTTAGAACCTTGGGGCCAATTACCACTAACTACAAAACCATGGAAATGTCCTTCAACACAGAAGAGGGGAAGAGAGTCACACTTAAGGGGATGGCAGGGGAATAACCTAGAGTTGTGACAACCAAGAAAATGCATGCAATATTTAGGTGTGAGGAGGTGGCCTATGCAGCTGAATGTTTTGTTATGGAAACAAGTGATGAGAAAAACAAGCAGTACCCTCCAGACATACAAAGAATCCTTCACAAACAAAAAAAGGTGTTTGAGACTATTCCTCTAGGTCAACCACTAGATAGGGGATTTGAACACATTATATAATTGGAATAAGGGGCCAAACCTGTCATTACTACACCTTACAGGCACCCCAAGAAGCACAAGGACGAGATTGAGAAGGCCATCAAATAATTACTAGTCATGGGGAATATTAGACCGATTTTAAGCCCATTTGCATCATCAATTGTGTTGGTGAAGAAGAAAGATGGGACTATGTGCATGTGCATTGATTATAGAGCCCTGAATAAAAAGACTATAAAAACCAGGCACCCCATTCCTAGAATATATGAGTTGCTAGATGAGTTACATGGGGCAGTTTACTTCACAAAAAAGTATTTGCACTCTAGATACCATCAAATTTGGATGAGGGAGAAAGACATTCACAAGACAACCTTCAGGTGTCACTATGGGCATTATGATTTTATTTTCATTCCTTTTGGCTTGACCAATGCACCAACCAATTTTCAATAATGCATGAACCATGTGTTTAACAAATAGTTGAGGAAGTATCTACTTGTATTTTTTGATGAATTATTAATTTACAGTAAACCATGGGAGGATCACCTCAAACATGTGGATGAGATCTTGAGCATCATGGAGGAGCATTCTCTATATGCCAAGGAATCCAAATGAAAAAATGGGATGATGAAGGTTCTCTACTTGGGACACATTATTGGAGTGAAAGGGGTACAGGTTCACCAAGAGAAGATCTAGGCAATCATTGATTGGCCCCCACCCAAAACACTCATATAACTCAAGGGATTTCTTGGCATACACAACTATTACAGAAGGTTTTTGAAGGGATTCTTACAACTTTGCGCACCCCTAATTGATTTGACTAGGAAGGAGCAATTTAAGTGGAGTATTGAGGCACAATCAACATTTGAAAAAATGAAGAAGGTGATGAGCAATTGTCCTATATTATCCTTGCCTAATTTTTCTTAGCCTTTCATCTTGGAGTGTGACGGATCAAGTGAAGGTGTTGGAGTTGTTCTTATGCAAAAAAAAATCCCATTTCCTATGAGATCCACAAATTGATGGGACATGATTTGTTGCATACCATTTATGATAAAGAAATGCTAGCCATAATGCATGCCTTGGCCAAATTCAGGCAATATCTAGTTGGAGTGAAATTTGTGGTTAGAATATACCACAATAGCCTCAAGTAATTTCTTGAGTAGAAGGACCTTAATGAAAGACAAAAAAAATAGGGCGATCAAGGTTCATGCATATAATTTTGACATAGAATATATCAAGGGGAAGAACAATGTTGTAGTGAATGCCTTGTCCCGAATACCCTCAACATACTCCATGTCATATATATCAGTTGATTGGAACATACTCCATGTCATAGATATCAGTTGATTGGAAGTCTCATCTATTGGTGGAATACTCTAAAAACAAATTCCATGTGAGTTGATGGATGGAAAACTACAGGATGACAGGTACATGATTATTGATGATATCATTTATTAAAAGGGGAGGATATATCTAGTTCCCAAGTCATTATTCAGAAAAAAGGTGCTTCAATCATTTCATGACTCATCATTAGTAGGGAATCAGGGGTTTCTTAAAACTTATAGGAAGATAAGGGAAATGTTTGCTTGGAAGGGCCTCAAGGGAGATGTTATGCACCACATCAAGGAGTGTACCACTTTCCAACAGAACAAATACAAGCACACTCACCCAACAGGTCTATTAACAACCTCTCCCCATTCAATAGCGCAAGTGGGAGAGTGTTTCTATGGATTTCATTACAGGTCTCCCCAAGGTACATGGGGGTGATTGCATATTTTTGGTAGTTGATTGCTTGACTAAATTTGCTCATTTTTGTTCCATCTCCATGGACTTCGGTGCATCTCAGGTGGCATATCTGTTTTTCAGGGAAGTTTTTAGGTTACACGGGATACCCAAAACAATTGTGAGTGACAGTGATAGCAGATTTATGAGCATCTATTGGCAGGAGTTGTTTAGGCTAGTGGGTATTGAGTAACTCCCAATAGTACTAGCTACCATTAACAAAGAGAATGGGAAAACTGAGATAGTGAAAAAGTGGGTGGAAGGTTACCTCCAAAATTATGTATCTAGACAACAAAAAGTGTGGGTCAAGTGGCTTTATCTAGGTGAATACTACTACAACACCACTCACCACATGCATATTGGTATGTCTCCCTTCAAATATTTATACAGTTATGGTCCCCTCACTTTTGTTGAGATTGTGTTTGGAGATAGCAGGGCCCCTATGGCTAAAGAGTGGATACAAGAAAGTCAAGACATTCTCAAGGAACTGAAAGACCATTTGCAAAGACCTCAAAACCAACATAAATTATATGCTGATAGGCACATAGTGGAGCGCACTTTTGAGGTAGGGGAATTGGTGTATTTGAGACTAAAACCATACATACAGACATATATTAAGAAAAATGGCACTGAAAAGCTCAAACCTCATTTCTATGGGCCTTTCAAGGTGCAAAGGAAAGTTGGGGTAGTCACATATGAATTAGAACTACCACAAAGAAGAAAAATCCACAATGTTTTCCATGTATCATGCCTAAAGAGGGAATTGGGACAACATGTTGTAGCTAGTAAAGAGCTACCACCAGTTGATGAAGAAGGGAATTTGATCCTAATTCCGGAGGATATTTTGGAGGTGAGGGAAAAGCAACTAAGGAACATGGACATTAAGGAATACTTGGTTAAATAGAAAAAAATTCCGATAGAAGATGCCACTTTGGAGAGTGAATAGGTGCTACAACAAACAGGTTTAGGATTGCTTATGGGAAAGCAATTTCTAGTAGGGGAGACTATAATGTTCCCCTCTCCTTGACAAGAACATTAAAGGATTGAGTAGTCTAGTCACCCCCATAGACTATAGTCCCATGGGTAAAATGGGTTAGGATGTGCTAAAGTGTCACTGAGGAACTTAATGTTATATTATTACAATGAATTTGATAAAGCAGAAAAAGGGTTATTTGACTTAAGGAGAAAATAAAGTAATAACCTTAGAAAAGACAATAAAGTAACTCAGCTGAAAATTATAAGATGGAGGTATAAAAGAAAGAGGAGGGTGCCTCATTGATTATTCATGTCATTTTTCTCTTATTGCTTCTTGAGCTATGCAACTTACGTTTTGAGGGTTTTGAGTGAAAAACCATAGAGATCATCAAAGAGGTGAAATATCCCTTTTTTCCTGGTCTAAGCTTGGCCAAGGAGTTTAAATATTCCTCCCTTGCCATTATATTCAACTACAGGCTTTGTTTCTATAGTGGATGAAGAGTTAAGGCACAGATCTGGAGATTTTTTGCAGAGAGGGTGCATAGTGGAGGAGAAAAAGATTTGATTTGGACAAGGAAATATAGATCTAAGGTCAATGTCATTCTAGGAGGATTTACAACACCCTAGCGCATTTTCTCATCAGTCCCGAGGAGTTTTAAGTTTCATATCAATTTATTCTTGCATTGGGTGAATTTTTGAAGGAGGGGGCACTATATTAGTGGATCCATTGAGTTTGAGGGGTCATATCTTGCAGTAAGGATGAGAAAATCTTCATTGGTGTTTGGAAGGCCTTGATCTATATATCTACAACATTATACAAGAGATTGAGAGTTAGATTTGAAGAGGCCAAAATCTTGAGGGTTTCTGCAATCTAAGAGGGGCACAACTCTGCCAGGGTTAGTACCAGATCTAGAGGAAGGGAAAGAAATTGATCTTGCCTTCTGCATGAAATCACTTAGAGTCTAGGGAGGCTCCTCACTACCTCTTGCATCATATGTTGGAGGAATCTTCAGTCACAACAGTTGTATCTCTTATATTTCTCCCATATTTGTGTATCTCTTATTAGAGATCAACATATTTACTAAATAAAGGTCAGATATGAAGTTTGTGACTATCTTCTTTTGTACATTGTTAGCATATTGTTATTGTTGTTACAATTTCCATCATTATATGCTGTGAAAACTTGTTAATCCACTCCATGCACAAATCTAAATGATAACCTACAAAACATTTGATAAACACAAAGCAAACAAAAAAACTTAAAACCCCAAGTTCCTAGCAATCTTGCTTGGGAACATTACACCTTCGCACAATTCTCCAAGGAAAAATTAAAGAAAATGCATACCAACCTCTTAGCCATGAATAAAGAAAACACATAGCTGAAAGAGCAACTTAGGAACAAAAAAGTTCAATGGAGGGTAGGAAGGTGTTTATAAGAAATGCCACAAACCTACAAGATGGCCTTATCCCTTTGGTGAATCACTATTTTACTAGGATTATCGACATGTGTTTCCTTTGGGATTCAATGACCCAATTCAACCATTAGGTTAGTGAGAAGGTATTCAACATTTGGAAATGAAAATTATAGCTAGTACAATGTGTTCAATGGCAGGATAAATATGTTATGATCCTAACTCATATTCGTGTGCAAATTTCAAACAAATCTACCAAACTACATGCTCACATGTATTATGAAGATCAAACTATGAAAGTTGTGCAAACTAAATCAATCAAAATCCTTAACGAAATGTTAATGTTTTGACAAAGACTCAAGTTGTAAGGAGCTTACTAGTCGATCCTCTAAGTTGCCCCAATGAAAAAAGCCTCACACTTGAGCAATTCAAGGAAATTTTGTATCCAGGGCATTGACTTAAGGAAACTTGACGCTGATGAAATCCTTGATATCAATGAAGTTGGATTGGAAAGTGTCATAGTGCTCCCCACCAAATACGCCAAAAAACTAAGGCATGATTGTGATAAGATAGGTAATGAGAAGATTAATGTGGAACTTAGGTTAGCTAGTCTTAGACCAAGGATAGAGAATGTGTCTAGTGCACATGGGAGGATGTTGGGTGAAATATTCACCCAAATAAAATAATGTACATCAAGTATGACCAACTTAATTATTAGATAAAAAAAATTCATAAAAAAAAATCTAAAAAGAGGAGAGATGGAAGGTCAAGGGTCACCCTATCTTGATTAAAGGGAACTCTTGAAGTCATTTGTAAGCCTTTTTTGTATGGGATCTTTTTTTTTCATTGTAAGTTTTCTTCATATGCAAATAAAGAGGCCATTGTTAGTCAAGTTTTACATACTCTTGTAGATATAGGTTTGATTGTGGATTATTTCCTCCTCTCATATCTCTATTGGTGATTGTGAGTTTTAACATTATATCATGTGGACTATTCTCTTGTTGCTTTATTTATTGTTCGTATATCTATTGCTTGCTAACATCTAACATGAAACAAGCAGTCTCTAGGTAGCTTGTGGATTATTCTTGGTTACTCAGAACCTTTGATTTTGCATATGCTTTAGTTGGTAGATTGTTCCCCCTAACGTTATATGTCTGACCATGTTTCATTTTAGGTTATTGATTTTATGATAGAGAAGTGTTCCCAACCTTCAAGTCTTTTCGGATTTGTGAGGAAGATGAGGGGGTTTGGCATGGGTTCATTTCCGATGGTAGTGGCACACTATTTCCCTTACACTCTGTCGCATTACCAACCTTAGTTTCTACTCCTACATGGTTAGGTAGATTGCCCTTCATATTGCACTTTGCATTTGCATGGTAGTTTCATTCATGTTCATACCCAAATTATGACAATGAGGTCATAACCAAAGAGTTTGCCATTTTCAATGGAGGAAGTTCTAATTGGGCCCTTTCACCAAGTGAACCTATAAATTGAAATTGTGAAACAACAAAAGAGAAAAAATAAAATGAGTAGAATAATGGGACATAGTGTAGCAAAGGCATTCCAAAGAAAGGTGTTTTTCTTATAAATCAATCATTTAAGCACAAAGGCAAGGAGAATGAATAAATACTTTATCCAATCATTTAAGCACAAAGGCAAGGAGAATGAATAAATACTTTATCCCAACATTACTAGCAAAGAACCATTTAGCAAAGGATTTTGAGGATATTTTGTTAATGTATGGTCCAAAATTTCCAAAAACACATCCTCTAAATCTTTTGCAACTCAAAGTGGAGGTCTTAACAATCAATTTTGCTAAATTTTTTTATAGTAAGTGGAGGTTTTTGTGGAAGTTTTTTTACATTGCACCAATACCATCATGGTGCACCAATGCACCCATTTCACTTGTGCATCAATGATATCAGGTCACAACTTTAGTACGATAAGGATTTTGGTGTGTTGTTGAAAGCTACAACACATGGGTGCATTGATTAGCTGGTGAACATCAATAGTCAACCACCATTTATTGACTCAGCATTGGTGTTGTTTAGTGTCTGCAATGGACCTTTGCTTTAGTTATATGCTAAAGCGTTGATGTGTTCTTAACACAATTGCATCAGTGTGTGTTAAGTGATGAAGCACCATTGAGTTTTGCAAAGGCCCAGTTTTGAAACTAGGTAAAGGTACTCATGATTTTTCTAGGTGAAAGCAGGAGTGGCACATCGGAGAACATGTTAAATATGCGCTACTATGATATAATAGCATTGGTGCATTATTATGAAAACATAGAACTATTTCAATATGCACTAATAATATTTTAACAAGACCAAACATGTGATATTATTTTAACAATTCTATAGCTTGTAAGTGTTGTGGGGAGTTCTTAATAATATATTTTAATAAATGCCAATTAATTCATAATTTACTAAATTATTATTACAAAATGATTAACGATTTTTATTAATTTTTAATTTAATATTCATATATGTAATTGAATATTTAACATGTGAAACTAAAATTACAATACTATGATACTAGCATACCCCTAAAATAGGGCAAGGGTATGTTAAAGTGAATTTGGGGTGGTTACACTACTCGAAGATAAGAGGTGTTATTTTTGGATGGTTCATGAATAACTAATAGAAGATCCATTAAACATGATCCATGAATAACTAATTAAAAGGAGCATTTAGCAAGTTCAATGTTAATGGACATATGGTGGGAGGATGGGGTGGAGGAGGTAATGAGTTACTCATTCATTACCAAGTTAGATCCAGGTCCACAATAGTTGGGGTTTCTAACATATATTTCGTGATGTTCCATTAAAAATCTTGATTGGCTTACCAAAATGAGACATGTGGCAAGAAAATTGTAGTGGTGAGATATATAAAGAGAATCTCCCAAGTACAATTGGATTAAGAGGAAATCAAAGGTCGTCATTATGTCTGAGAATTTTTTTGTGGGTTGTCAGTAAAACTCAATTATATAATGGAAACAATGAGTTCAAATGATATCAATAGTCCATAATGCATGGGAGGATCTTCACATCAATAATTTCTAGCAATGATGACTTTGACTTTTCTTTGTGTTTCCTTTCCTAAGTTTTATGTATTACATGACCTAGTCCTAAAGAGCATTTCAAACAAATTAAATGTGGCCTAGGTTACATTCTATAAAGTTATCGGTGACCATACATGTTACGAGACAAGCATGCAAAATGTTTGTTTAATGCAAACCTTCAATTGAATACATTTGGTTTGGAATTAGAATGTAATTTGTTGTCAACTCATTTCTTTCCTTTGTTTATCATCATGATGTGGGTTCTCCCCCAGAAACCTATAAAAGAAAGAGGAAATGGGTTTCAATGATTGTTATTTAAGCATGGATTCATAAGAAAAAGTTTGCAAAGTTAAGTTAATTTAGTATGTATATGTATTCACATCTTCCAAACAAACATATAAAAGGAAAAAGGAAATGGGTTTCAATGATGTTTATTTAAACATGGATCCATAAGGAAAGGCTTACTAAGAAAACTTTTTCACTGTGGATTTTTATGTGGAATTGTTTTAATAATTATATTTGATGCAAAGTTAAATTAATGTGTATTCACAAGGTCATATTTGATGCAAAGATAAGTTAATGTGTATTCACAAGGTCACATACATCTTCTTGTTGATTGGCATTCTAATCTTAATTAACTCTCAAAATCTTATTCTCTCATTTTCTCTAAATCAGTTTAGATTGTTTAGCTCTTCTAACATTCTTTAATCTATATTCTCATATTTAGCTATTCCAACATTCTTTAATCTATATTCTCAAAATTTTGTTCTCTCATTTTCTCTAAATTAGTTTAGATTGTTTAGCTCTTCTAACATTCTTTAATCTATATTCTCATTTTATCTCATGTTTAGCTATTCCAACATTCTTTAATATATATTCTCATTCTATCTTAATCAACGTACATTGTTCAGCTATATGTGAGGTTACAATGAAGGAATGCAAGTGGGAATAGATTAATCCCTCTCAAACTCCATGTTCACATCCACATATAAAGAGGGAAAAGAAAGACAATTCAATATTGTTCTTGACTCTTCCTTATTGTTTTGTCTCTGCCTCTCTCGATTAAATAACTTGAAAACCTAAACTAATCATATTATTAATTGAAGTTATCAAGGCATCCTCACAACTTGTCATCCTAGACATATGTGGATCTTGCACGCCACATCCTGATTAACATTAATGTTGTGGGTTTTCATAAAATCTCAATGAATATGGAACATTTGAGACGAATTAGATGCTCCATAATTTTGGTTGATCACATGGTGGTTGTTGATACAAAAACTCCATAAATGCTTAACTATTTTGAATATTCTAAACAAAGTTGGTTGGAGAATTGTCAAATATGATGACACATTGTTGACATACAAATTATATTGATTCTTAGGTATTCCAATTTGGGCTCACCTATGCTATAATATATTCCAACAAAGATGTTTTATAATTTCAAATAGATCGAAATTTGTGTCCATTGATTGTTCGTATTATTGGAATTCTAATTTTGAATTATATTGTTATAAAAAATACTTAAGAAGAAAAATATATTAAAGTAATGTTTATCACTATGATTTTTTTATGATTTTTTTATTGGATTGTAAGGGGCTTGATATTCAATGTAGTGTCCACTGAACACTACCCATCTATGTTATGTTCATTATGTTATGTTCATATAGATGCATGATGTTTATGTTCATATAGGCACATGATTCTAGATTTGATGCTCTTTGTTGTTAGAAGAAAGGAATTGAAACTTTAGCTTAAATGATAATATATTAATAGTGGAAGAGTTGTTGTAGTTGAAGGAAAAAGTTGGTTATGCCATCTTCAAGAAGACAAAGTGGAAAGCATATTGTTCATGTTACTCAAATGGGGGAGGGAATGTCCATTTTTCTAATAAATGTTTTGTTAATAGTTCATATTGTTTGGTCAATTCCCATTTTTCTAATGTTCTTTGATATGATTTAGCCTAATCAACTACATGGTTTGTTTCTAATCTATGATTAAAACTTAAGGTTGTCAAATCTTATAGGAAAACACTGCAATATTTTCACAAATGAGTTCATGCATATTTTTATAATTATATATTATTCTCTTACAACTATTTTTAAGTTGGCAAGCAACTCACTTACCCTCACAACACTATAGTGTAAAGTTCATTATTTCTTGCTCTTAATGTATATACACTATCTCTCTACCAACACAATCTACCATTATGGAGAGTAGATCTACTCAAGGCCTCTCTTTTTCATGATAGCTTCCATATGTACTATATTATCCTCTAAGTTCATTCCCCTTACTCTATCTCACCTCCACTCATAAACACATAGTAGTTAGTTACATGATCTTTCTTTGCGCCTCAAAACTAATGTCAAGGAAAACCAAAGGTACCTAGCCTGGAAAGGGACACCAAGGAAATTCATCTTACAAGCATAAAGGGATTTTCGTGAATGCGTTATGCTTGGTTTTTTCATAAACAATTAATGGAGATGTCTAAAAGACCATAGTCAATGGAGAAAAACCTAACAACAAATGAGTATGAATTAAATAAGGATAATTAAACTTCCACTTGGTCTCAACTTAAACGTAACTTGTGTTGGTCATATTAATACAATAATATGTTTTTAGAGTGTATTGAAATTGTATCTCAACACTAAAAGTGCTTTGACCACCTCACCAAAAGCCTCTTGACCTCAACTTTATTGACACGTTTTTGGTGTTTCAGTACCATCTACATACATGTTATTGGAAATGTATGACAAATGGAACACATGCATTCCCTCCCTACAATTCCATATAGTATCTACTACATGTTATACAATGGATGCTATCTTTGTGGTTTTTCACATAGCCTCCACCTTGTAGCACAACTACGAGTAGTCCACAACTTTTGAATTCTAATTAAACGGAATTTTCTAGCAATATTGTACTTTTACTATAAGTCCAATATAAAAAGCAAGTCTCCACACCTTTTGAATTCTAATTAAACGAAATTTTCTAGCAATATTGTACTTTTACTATAAGTCCAATATAAAAAAGCAAGTTTATTATTGTAAATATTTATTTTATTGTTTGTTTGATGGAAGGATGGATAATCCCAGAAAAAGATAAAGTCTTCATCATTCAGCTCAACTACGAGCAATCCACAACTTTTCAATTCTAATTAAACGAATTTTTCTAGCAATATTGTACTTTTATTATAAGTTCAATATAAAAAGCAAGTCTATTATTGTAAATATTTGTTTTATTGTCTGTTTCATGGAAGGATGGATAATCCTAGAAGAAGATAAAGTCTTCATCATTTTCATTCCAAAGTGGGCTAATTTGGGAGCAATATTTCCTCCCGAGTTACTTTTCCGACAGGTTTTTAAGTGATATGGTTTTAACTTTCCGGTTAATTCAAAACTATGATTAATTTTTTGAGTATTTGGATTGGTTTAAAATAGGGCAAAACCCTTGAGGTAAGGTTCTGAAATGCATGGAACTTTGATCCATGCAAAACTCAAACTACCCCTGAAAATCTGACTGAATTCAAATCCATTTTTCTACCTAAAAAATGAATCTGTTTGCTCCCTAGTTAGCATACTCCTCCTTCGTCCACCTTCTTCTAATTGTCAGATGTCCAGTCCTCTGGATACATTTCCGCGCACTTGACAATAGGAAGCTAAGCCGCGGAACTCCGCTAGTGGAATGATGACCATCTAGGAATCTGAGACTTCTATTAGGTCGGTTAAATAAAATGGGTGGATGCTCGGATCTCCAAATATCCTCGATGCTATGCACCCATATATCTGATATCCAATGCTTCTCGTGTTACGATTTACGTTATAGGAGGTCGGATACCAGATTCAAATCCTTAACCTCCCTGCTTCAAATGGAAATCTGAACCGTCTCTTGCACAAGGATATGAAAATGAGTTCCCCACTCAAATTTACTCAGTCATAGCACCGAATTCATTCAAACTCACATGTTTTAAACCTGAAATGTTCAGGCATCTAAGGTAATGTAACACTCCGAGGAAACAACCCTAGAAATTCTGCAAATTCATGCCTACCGGTTTATCGTGCAAGCAATTCAAGAAATATCAACAAGGGGGATTGCCCTATCCAAGCAA
Organism: Picea glauca; assembly: GCA_000966675.3. Classification (NCBI taxonomy): domain Eukaryota; kingdom Viridiplantae; phylum Streptophyta; class Pinopsida; order Pinales; family Pinaceae; genus Picea; species Picea glauca. The sequence continues at coordinate 161,144 of JZKD02S1673084.1, forward strand.
TGCATAACCCAATTATGACCCAAACAAGAAATTTGGGGCTCAAAGGAGTCTAACGCCTTCCAACGGTACAAAACACCCAGTAAAACATATCCTTCAATCAACATACTGCACACTCACATGCATTCCATGCAAGACCTCAAGGATTTATCTCTCTTCTATAGGTGCTTACAACAGACTCTTATCCTAGAAAAATATCGAACGACGGGTTCATGAACATCCACGGAGTAGGCACCAATTCATTTCAGACTTCAAGAAATCAATAAACAATAAGGAAAATCAGTGCATGCAAAGAATCATAGGGTTGTTCCTTCATTTAATCTATCTTAACCAGTAAACATACTTCCCTTGAGCCTTACATGAATTCTCATAAATTTAAGTCATGAATTATAGGTTGTCTTCTTATGAAATCAAAAGGTGATAATCGACAAGAGTAGTTATCCAATATATAGTGAATTTCTAAGTCTACCCTCATTCCATGTTGCTCCATAGGTTGTCTTTTTATGAAATCAAAAGGTGATAATCGACAAGAGTAGTTATCCAATATATAGTGAATTTCTAAGTCTACCCTCATTCCATGTTGCTCATGAATCCATGCAATATCATGAATGTAAAAAATACTTATTTCATTCAGAGATGTGAACATGCGAAGTCTAAGTAAGACTTATCTGCTTAGAAAAAGCTAGCTAAAACAGACAAGCATATACATGCACATAAAACATACAGTTCCCTAGATTACACAATCATAATAATTCTTACAATTTGAACAAGCCTATACACAAGCATGTACACTTATTTGTTCATAAAATTGCCAGTCAGACAATTGAATGAGGGTGAACACTTTTCCACCCAACCTTAGGCTTGGATGCACTAGTTCTCATGATGCCACCATGGAACACTCTTAGGCTCTCAGAGCAATTAGAAAAGTGAAGGCCACTCTCCTTCAAGCATCCATTAGTTTAAAATCCTTACACCCACCATGCCCAAGGCCTCCATGAGGTTTCTCAGGTTCCCTCCCAACACCAAGCTCGTGACCCTCTCATCTCAGGTTAGGTTTTTGGTTTCTCATACCAACCATGCAGATAATATGCTATGAAACTCATGTCGGTCTGCTCCACACATGAGTTCTCTCATAGTTTTTTACATTCTCTTCTCATTACCCTCTCTGCCATGGTCCAGACCAGGACTGTCTTCTTCAACACGCACCTGTGCGTTACTCCCCTCTCCTCTGTGCATCCTCCCCCCCGCCCATCCTTTCTTTTGTTTTTCTCTATACTAGAAGTTTCTTGAGTCATCTCCATGTAGTTGGGCGGTCCCCGTTTTTCCATGGACATACCAGTCCATTACTCCCATGCATTTACATGGGAGGTACTTTTCAATTTCCCAACCATACTTCATAAATGTTTTTCTTCAGCTTTAAGCTAGAGGGAAATAAGTGTTGTTTCCCCCAAATTAATTTAATAAGGTGGCTCTGGATTACTTGAGATAGTGAACCCCCTTCTAGGCCCCCTCACTCTTTCCTCTAGTGGTATCATGGATAGTAATGGTGCTTCACCCGTCAAATAGTTGTTTGACTTCTTTATTACACAATAATCCAATTTACAGTGTTCATATGCCAAGGCATGGTAACATTATCTCTTTGTTGAGATAAGACCATGATTGATTATAATTAATTACAATTAATTCAAGTGATTAAAAATGGGGTATTGTTATATTCCCCTTCCCCTTAATAGGAACATCGTACTCGGTGGTCTTCTGCACCTCAACAATATTTTCCATGTCTTCATCCTCCAACTACTTCAATAGTGCCTTTTCCTTCTTAGTCTCGTTCATTTTTAGAGTTTCGCATTTTAGTAATATACCTACAAAAAATTTCAAACAACACACATTATTATACCAATTTAATGCATAGAATTCATTGTTGTTCATAATTTAGGGGAAACACACTTTTCAGCACAATACTTATATTTTCATTCATGGATTTTCATCCATATGGCTTCCATGTTAGAACTCAACTCAGTGTTCTTCTTTGTTATACTCACTGTGCTCATGATCCCAACTATCATGTTATTCCATTCAAGTCTCCTCTTCCTTTCAGTCACTCACCTTCTAGACTCAAGCATCCCCTTCTCTGCTACATAGTCCCTCGGGCGATCCATCTTGCATGCTGAGGATTTCTTGCATAGGAAGAGTATAGATACTCATAGAGTCTTACATCTGAGGCGTCCCTCTGGATTTCTCTGACACAACACAACAATATCACAAGTGATAATGGCATGTCACATGTTCTTGTATCATAACAATGGCTTCTTTCCATTCTTTCCAATTCAACAACTATCATATGTACTTTCAGGATGTCATCTCACCTGTATCACACACATACAACAATTGTGAGATATCATCTTAACAATTTTATTCAGATTTTCTTTTCAAATTTGCTCTCCACAGATTTCAAATTTCACTTATTAGTTTTCATACATGTCCCATACAGGAATCCAAATTCGTAAACATGATATCCCTTCTCATGATAGATTGGATTTTCCCATCAACATGTATCGAACTTCCTTATGGACTCACATTGTTGCCATATATAAGACATTTTATCCCTGCAGTTTCCAATCTTCATACAACCAAACATATTGTTAGTATATCATACACCTTATACCAATAATGGCTACCAAATTGAGCTTAAAATTGTATATTTTAACAATCAATTAACTTATATTTTCTAGTCATATTATATGGAATTATAACATCATTCCTCATACATGCATTATTTCAGCATACCAATACTTTCATAATGCAATCAACCTCTCATGCAACTATATCAATGTGCCAACATTCATGGCCACATTTACACACAATGCATCCTTACATTCATTTTCAGATTACCACATCTCTATGTTAGGTACTTCACCATGGTGAGTTGGAACTCAAACAACCTCTCACCCCATGGCTAACTTTATCAACGTTTATTGTTACAGCATGAATATGTTTCTTGTCCTGAGTTGATCATGAATGTTATCATACAAATCAGTAAGTGCAGACACAAATGGATCTCCCTAGTTTCACCTTGAAACTAGAACAAAACAAGACATAATATAAAAATTTCCCTAAGTTTTAATTGTTAAGCATACTAACTAACAAGAGATAAATGACATACATTTTAAATGTCTCTTATCCTCGCTCCGTTTCAAGGCTTATGAGACGTTGAACCTATAAAAAGACATAAGACAATGAAGTGAAAGCAATTGTTTATACTTAATAAAACCTATGTATGTGATCAAGGAGTCATACAATAAAATAAGAACAATTTTATGGGAAATAAATATGTTATTGTATTAGAAATATGAAAAGGAGACTACAATTGATGCTTTGATGTTGTAGAGTCCCTTCCAACAGTTCCTTGATTCCCACACACTTCTACTCCATGGATTCTAATATTGTAGATATGACAGCTACTTATGATCCCAACTTGACAAAGTGAAGCTCAAATCCAACATAAGCCCAAACACTCCATATGAATTAGCTATAGTTGAAGCTAATCCAAACTCTTCTCCAAAAATGACCCAAAAAAAATATTCTAAAAGCTAACTTTCCCCATGAGAACTCCCCTACTTTTATAAGCTGAAAAGGATAGGGTGAGGAGTTTAGGATGATCCCATGAGATCAGGGATGTGACTCAGATCCAAACCGATTGGAGGCCACCTCAACCTCGAAGCTTCTATTCTAGAAGCGTTGAGAAGCTTCTTTTTTTCTCCGTACGGACGATCGTTGCACACTTAACACTGGGAAAACTACGACAATGTCACATACCATTGTGGTGCAACCTGCGTCGATCCTATATCGCTGCACCCTTAACACTGAGCAAGGTGTGACGATCCTTCTTTACAAGGTTTTTTACAAAGGAAAAGATAATTTCATCTCTCTAGGAAAGTTAGAACAAAGTGATAGCTGAAATACTTTGTCCAGTGTGTGTTGGGAACAAGGAACAAGTCTGTCGGAAACCTGCCAACAAACAAGGAAATACAATACAATAATATATCATCACTGAGGTAGGCATTCCCATACTCAGAATACAAATGACTCAAAGCATAAATGTCGACATGCAAAG
>JZKD02S1673084.1:165264-182998 GCA_000966675.3 Picea glauca
CAACATTCCTACATGGGGATCTGGAAGAAGAAATCTACATGAAGCAGCCAGAAGGCTTTGTAGTGAAGGGAAGGAACGAGCTGGTCTGTAACCTTAAGAAGTCACTATATGGTCTAAAGCAATCACCTAGGATGTGGTACCAAAAGTTTGAAACATACATCCTTGGATTGGGATTTTTAAAAAGAAGGGTTGATCACTGTGTATATTCCAAGAAGGTTGGTAATCACTTCATTTATGTAGTGTTGTATGTTGATGACATGTTGTTGGTAGGAAATAACATGGATGTCATCAAGGAGGTGAAATATTGCAGAGGTTTAATATGCATGGAAGTAAATTGGTCAAGGTTCCTATTCCTATACGTGTAAAGTTATCTGCAGATCAATGTCCCAAGACACAGGAAGAAGAAGAGGACATGTACCATGTTTTTTATGCCAGTGCAGTTGGCAGTTTGATGTATGCAATGGTCTGTACTAGACTGGACATTGCACATGCAGTGGGAGTTTTGAGCAAGTATATGTCAAAACCAGGGAAGGAGCATTGGACAGTAGTAAAGAGGGTCTTCAGGTATCTTCGTGGCACTACTAGTTATGGATTGTGCTACCAAGGAAGACCAGGATTGAACAAAGTGGTGGACATACATGGCTTTGTTGATGAAGATTGGGCTGGAGATCTGGATCACAGAAGATCTACACGTGGGTATGTGTTTAACCTATTTGGAGGAGCAATCAGTTGGATGAGCAAATGACAGGTTGTAGTGGCACTCTCAACTACAGAAGCTGAATACATGGCAGCCACTCATGCAAGCAAGGAAGCAGTATGGTTACAAAGATTGTGTTCAGGTATTGGGTTGGTACAACAAGCAATGATATTAGATTGTGACAGTCAAAGTGCAATATTCCTGGCAAAGAACCCAGCTTATCATTCGAAGACAAAGCATATTGATGTTCAGTATCACTTTGTGAGAGACATGACTGAGGAAAATAAGGTGTTGTTGGAAAAGGTTTACACTTTGAAGAATGTTGTAGATTCATTGGAAAATTCTATGAGCACAAAAAAGTTCTCTTGGTCTAGAGTAACAATGGGAATTGTTGCCATGGATTGTTGACTATATAATCCCCTAGAACCCTGGATGCAAAGAAAACAACAAGTGGGACCCTGTTGGGTATGTGTTATATTCTTTGCATGTGTGTGTGTGGGTGCGTCAGGTTCGACAACTGTGTCTGACGATCCCTCTAGGAGATTTTGTTGTGTCATGTGCGCTGGGAAATTTCCTAGGGGGGTCACAAGGGGGGGCAGGTATGCCCCCCTTGGTTATGCGCAGCATTCGAGGCAATGCCCCAAATTTTTTTTTGGGGTGGTTTTGCTATTTTTAGCAGATTATTTTAGCGGTTTACTAAATTAATATCGGATTAAGGGATTAGGGTTTTGGTATCTACAGAATACCTAAAAACATTGTATATATTGTATGGTGAATGGTGAAATTCAATAATGAATATAAGAAAGGTTTTCGCGGTTGAGGGTTTCTGGTATAAAATCTTTGTGTACTGTGTGTATGAGCCATTGATTAAATTTTGTTTTTCTTAAGAATCTATATGCATTGATTTAATTCACAGGTTTAAAACTAAATTGTTCTTATATGTAGACGATATCACCCCCACCATAGGTCAATTATGTGGCATTGTCTCCCATGCTTTCATCTACCGATGAAGATCAGTCTCTCACTGTAAGCTCAATCTCTTATGACTTAGATTCAATAGTTGACATGGTGATCTATTTGATAGGGCTATTAGAGCATGGTCTCCTTACCCCTGTCATAGCCTTCGACATGTGTTCCTTCCATAGTGTGTTTCTTCCGTCCAATGAAGATCTCTTGGAAGCCATGACTGAGTTTTGTCCCTTGACATGGTGTCTTTATGGAGCATTGTCCTCTTGGAAGCCATGATCAAGAAGAGATCTTTGAGCATGGTTTTATGATTTCAATCTCATTAAAAAATGAAACTAGCATTGAGCATGGTTTTTTGATTTCAAGCTCATTAAAAAATGAAACCATCGTTGAGCATGGTTTTATGATTTCAAGCTCATTAAAAAATGAAACCASCTTTGAGAATGGTTTTCTGATTTCAAGCTCGTTAAAAAATGAAACCAGCTACGAGAATAGTTTTGCATATCTATGGAAACCTCGTTAAAAAATGAAACATAGCTTACAAGGATATTTTTTTCTTCTCCATGGCAAGCTCGTTAAAAAATGAAATAGATTTTCCCCCTCTTTGATTGAGTCAAGTACTTCATTACATATAGTATTTGAAGCTTCATTTCATCTTCCTGTGTCGTTGGATGAAATGAAGCTTGGGGGGAAATGCTTACATCCTCTGAACTCCATGCTGAAGTTAAGCCGCTAACTTCTTAAGCTGGGGGAAAAGTACCAACCATCCCTGGATAATGTGTTGGGAAGTCGCAAGCATAGTTTTCTCTAGTTTCAATCTTGTGTAAAGATGAAACCACCTACCTCAAGCATAGTTTCCTTTGGTTCAAGATTGTGTAAAAATGAAACCAGGTCCAAGCATAGTTTTGTTTAGTTTTAATCTTGTGTAAAATTAAAATCTATCCCAAGCATAGTTTTGTTTTGTTTTAAGCTTGAGTAAAAATGAAAACAATCTCGAGCTTAGTCTTTGTTCTTTCTCATGCTCGTAAATACCTGAGAATGTAACCATGTATACTTTTATCACTTTTTCGGACTCATAAAGGTTATACAAAAAAGGAACCCCCTGGAGTTCTCTTTAAGCTCTTTCAGACTCTCTAAATACGAAAAGATTGTCGAGCGATCTTGTTGTCTTTCATGCTCGTTAAAGTGAATTAGAAAGCACGTCTGTTGAGTGATAGTTTATATCTTTTTTGGTCTCATCAGATTACTTTACGAAAAAGGAAAAATATAATCAAGAATGATTAGAAAAAGTTATGGAGTCCTCTTTAAGTTCTTTTCAAACTCCATAAATATGAAAAGACCACTGAGTTTGTTTTCTTTGGACTCATAAAACAAACATCGAAAGACCCATATGGGACCGAACCACTCATTCCTAGGGTTCTTTAAACATACTCTGAGGGACTCATACAAAGGATGCGCTTACAATTCAAGCATATGTTATCCTCCTCAAGCTTGTGTAAAAATAAAGAGGTACTCGCCAGAAATGGTGGGGGGGAATTTGGAACGAAATGTATCGATCCTAAAACTGTATTCTATGGAAGAGTCGCTTTTGAAAATGACACCAATGGCGCCAAAATGTTATCGCATAGTTTGTAGATAAGGTAAAAGGCGGATGGAAGAAGGGAAAACTGGCATAACTGAGACTATCCCACCACTGTCACCTCAATGGGATAGCTCTTTCTGTTTAGGGAGGTAAGGCCCAGGGGAGACCTCCCCGATGACATGGGGTTTTGAAAAGGAAAAGGCTTGAAAGGCTAAGTATAATTACCCCCTCACAAGTCACTACCGATTAGAAAGTCTCGGCTAACCAGCCAATAAAGATAAGTAATAACCAAAAAGGTGTACCTACCCGAGACAAAGCAACAAAGAAACTATGCATATGAAAGATCACTTGCTTGGTTAGTACTTCATATTATCATGGATTTCTGATATAAAGTAATTGATAAACAATATTAATGAAGTAAGTAAACAATGTACAATAATAATGATTATAATATATCACTTCACAATAAATTCTAATGGCAATCAATCTAACAATATCAATATCAAGAAACAACGCCTTAGCTAATCATTCAATTGCTTTTAAAGATATAAATATTGCAATGTATAAAGAGAACTCAAGTAGGTAATGGTAGCAGTAGGGTTAGTAGATATTAGTCTAAGCTAGGGTTAGAAGGGTTAGTAGTTGTTCAAGGTATTGTATGTTTGTATTATCATTTCATCCCTTCANGCAAGCATAGTTTTCTCTAGTTTCAATCTTGTGTAAAAATGAAACCACCTACCTCAAGCATAGTTTCCTTTGGTTCAAGATTGTGTAAAAATGAAACCAGGTCCAAGCATAGTTTAGTTTAGTTTTAATCTTGTGTAAAATTAAAATCTATCCCAAGGATAGTTTTGTTTTGTTCTTTCTCATGCTCGTAAATACCTAAGAATGTAACCGTGTATACTTTTATCACTTTTTCGGACTCATAAGGGTTATACAAAAAAGCAACCCCCTGGAGTTCTCTTTAAGCTCTTTTTAGACTCTCTAAATACGAAAAGATTGTCGAGCGATCTTGTTGTCTTTCATGCTCATTAAAGTGAATTAGAAAGCACGTCTGTTGAGCGGTAGTTTATCTCTTTTTTGGTCTCATTAGATTACTTTACGAAAAAGGAAAAATCTAATCAAGAATGATTATAAAAAGTTATGGAGTCCTCTTTAAGTTATTTTCAAACTCCATAAATATGAAAAGACCACTGAGTTTGTTTTCTTTGGACTCATAAAACAAACATCGAAAGGCCCATATGGGACCGAACCACTCCTTCCTAGGGTTCGTTAAACATACTCTGAGGGACTCATACGAAGGATGAGCTTACAGTTCAAGCATATGTTATCCTCCTCAAGCTTGTGTAAAAATAAAGAGGTACTCGCCAGAAATGGTGGGGGGGAATTTGGAAAGAAATGTATCGATCCTAAAACTGTATTCTATGGAAGAGTCGCTTTTGAAAATTACACCAATGGCGCCAAAATGTTATCGCATAGTTTGTAGATAAGGTAAAAGGTGGATGGAAGAAGGGAAAACTGGCATAAATGAGACTATCCCACCACTGTCACCTCAATGGGATAGCTTTTTCTGTTTAGGGAGGTAAGGCCCAGGGGAGACCTCCCCGATGACCTGGGGTTTTGAAAACGAAAAGGCTTGAAAGGATAAGTATAATTACCCCCTCACAAGTCACCACCGATTAGAAAGTCTCGGCTAACCAACCAATAAAGATAAGTAATAACCAAAAAGGTGTACCTGCCCGAGACAAAGCAACAAAGAAACTATGCATATGCAAGATCACTTTCTTGGTTAGTACTTCATATTATCATGGATTTCTGATATAAAGTAATTGATAAACAATATTAATGAAGTAAGTAAAAAATGTACAATAACAATGATTATAATATATCACTTCACCATAAATTATAATGGAAATCAATCTAACAATATCAATATCAAGAAACAACGCCTTAGCTAATCATTCAATCGCTTTTAAAGATATAAATGTTGCAATGTATAAAGATAACTCAAGTAGGTAATGGTAGCAGTAGGGTTAGTAGATATTAGTCTAAGCTAGGGTTAGAAGGGTTAGTAGTTGTTCAAGGTATTGTATGTTTGTATTATCATTTCATCCCTTCAACATTTGTATCCATTTGACTCCATTTGCCCTAATAACGCACTGATCTAAGACTTCTTGTGTTAAGCACCTTGATCATAGCTTTCACTCACTTTGTGTCTAGGTTGGAAAATTCGCTTGTGTCTTCATCATATTCCTTTATAAGATTACAATTTGGTCTCCGATCCCTGTTGTTGAGTCGGTGTTTCCAAGACAATTTTCGTGTCATCAATATGTTCAAAGAGAAGTTCAACCCAGAAAGCCTTCTATTACGTTGGCCATTTCTGCAGTCCTTAAGCCTTATATTGCGTCGACCATCCCTGATTCAGTCCTGACTCACTTGTTACTCTGATCTACTTCAAATATTTTTATCCTTTTTGTGTCATTGATGGGGGATACATTAAGGCCTTACTATGGTGAGTCTTTTTGTGTCGACTCCAACTCATTATCTAGGCATTAGAATTAGAAACTAATTGGTACATTTGAACTCGCATGCCTCAATGACAGGTTTCCTTGCTTTCGACAGTGGGTTTTCATTATTGACCCCTGATCGAGAGATTCCACCGAGTGTTCGACTTCAACTCAAAAATTTGCACTTGTTGGATTGTAATAGTGTACCTTGGTAGTCATTGACATTAATGGTGATTTCCCTCGCACTTGTTAATGGTATTCATTAATGACTGGTAATCAAGTGGTTTCTACCATGTTCGACTTCAGCACATGTATTCACATGGTTAGATTCGTACTACATAATGGTGGAGATGAAGACCCTGCATCTTTTATGATAGATTTAGGTTGCATTGGAGTATATTCATATTGTACTATTTCATAGATCCACAATGTATATAGATATGCTAGGACATATCTGAATATGTTTGTTGATTAAAAATGTTATGGTACATGCATTGTGATTTGGCTTAATAACTGACATAAATTGTGGTTATGATTGTTGTGGTAGGAAGAATTGGAATGGTTGATGATACAATTTCCAATGGTAGACCACCTCATGAACAGGGCAAGACAAGAAATTTGTTGTTAAAAGATTGATGAAGGGACCTTAAGATGTCCCCAAAAAACATCTTACCAATCATGTAATTTTAGGAAAATTGTTGGCAATTGTACATGCATATGAATGTGAATTACTACATGTATGCCATTTATCTTTGGGCGGGGTATCACAGAGAAAGAAACCTTTGGTAGACAAACTAAAATAGATTGAAATATTTTTTAAATGAATGCAAAAGTAGTTATGCCATGTTTGAATTGACTAAGTATAATTGAGTAAATAATTGTGCTCATAAGTAGCACAGTTGCTAAATGCATTGAGGGAATGCAGGTTTGAAAGGGAAGGTATATGAATGTCCATTGTGGAAGGGGCAGGTATAGGAATGTCCATTGTGGAAGGGAGACCTTCCTGTATCCCAAAAGGGTTGTGGAAGTGGTAGGGAGAATAATTGAAGTAGCCATGAGTATTAACACCTTGGATACTAGTAAAGAATGGATTCTTGACTGCATTCATGTGAAATTTTAGTTTCGTGTAATGTATGCTGATTTGAGGTCATTGTTACACATTATTTTCATCACCCCTATGACCGTTAATGATGTACACCTATCATTTGCCTTTAGAAGGATCAATTGCCTTAATCCCTGAAGAAGAATGAAGACAAACTTTTCCAGAGAGATGAAATTATCTTTTCCTTTATAAAAAACCTTGTAAAGAAGGATCGTCGCAACTTGCTCAGTGTTAAGGGTGCAACGATATAGGATCGACACAGGTTTCACCACAGTGGCCTGCGACATTGTCACAGTTTTCTCAATGTTAAGGGTGCAACGATCGTCCGTACGAAGAAAAAGAGAAGCTTCGAGGGTGAGGTGGCCTCCAATCTGTTTGGATATGAGTCGCATACCTGATCTCATGGGATCATCCTAACCTCCTCACCCTATCCTTTTCAACTTATAAAAGGAGGGGAGTTCTCATGGGGAGAGTTAGCATTTAGAATAGCTTTTTTGGGTCAGTTTTGGAGAAGAGTTTGGATTAACTTCAACTATAGCTAATTCATATGGAGTGTTTGGGCCTATGTTGGATTTGAGCTTCACTTTGTCAAGCTGAGATCATAAGTAGTTGTTAGATCTATAGTCTTAGAATCCATGGAGCAAAAGTGTGTGGGAAGTAAGGAATTGTTGGAAGGGACTCTACAACATCAAGGCATCGATTATATTCTCCTTTTCATATTTCTAATACAGTAATATATTTATTTCCCATAAAATTGTTCTTATTTTATTGTATGACTCCTTGATCACATACATAGGTTTTGTTAAGTATACATTGTTTATTTCACTTTGTTGGCTTATGTAATTTTACAGTTTCAACATCCCATAAGCCTTGGAACGGAGCGAGGACAAGTGAAATTTAAAAGGTATGCCATTTATCTCTTGTTAGTTAATATGCTTGACAATTAAAACTTAGGGAAACTTTTATATTATGTCTTGTTTTGTTCTAGTTTCAGGGTGAAACCAGGGAGATCCGTTTGGGTATGCACTTAAAGATTTGTCCGATAACAAAATTGGTGACCATACTGGGGAGTTGTGGACCATGCTTCTATAACTTTGGATAGACCAGGGCATTCCTTAAGAGGATGGCTACCCTTACAAAGTGTTCAAGGGCACTTGGGATTATGGGTTGTTTGGGTGATGTGGGCATCATCAACACTCCTAGCACGATTATCAGTAACTGGTCATTTTCCAATATGTCTGGCAGTGGTTGGAAGTTTGGACCCTTGCTTATTTTTCTTCTTCTTAATCTTCCTTTCTTATTCTTCTTATGCACTGGGTTACTAGCTTTAGAGATTTCGCTTGGTGAAGAAGATGAAATGAAAGAAGTCCTTGCAAGTGAAGAAGGCGAAGAAGATATTATTGGTGAATAAGGAGAAGGATCAACATGAGGTTGATTCTCTTGGGGGGGAGTGCTTATAATCAAAGAACTCGCTACATTTGGGATTACTGGAGTAGAAGAGAACCACATCAACAATCCAATCGTGAGACCTGGAAGGCTCAAAGTAGAGATGTAAGGAGGACCAACATTTCCGTAAGAAGGAAACAAAAGGCTCCCCTAGAGAAGGGGTTGCTTCACTGGTCATTCTAGGAATTGATTCCATTAAACACAGATCCAACCTAGATTCTACTAGGAAAAACAAACAACACACGCTAAAAATCTAGGAAGCAAGCAAACAAACTAAACCTTCTCACAATGAACGCACTAGTTGGTGATGAAATCCAACGTTGCGGGAACAATGTAAGAAGGTTTTGTTTGTTTTCTTGCTTCCTATATTTTTAGCATGTGTTGTTTGTTTTCCCTAGCAAACTCTAGGTTGGATCTATGTTTAATGGCATTCTCCAACCCATGTTGTCAGCCTCTGAACAACATGTTGATGACCTCCCATCAACTAGTCAAGATATCATTGGGAAGATGAAAAGTAGAGTCAAGTTCCCATGTAGGTTATGCGGATGGAGTCATCAAACCCACATTTTCCCTCATATGGATGAAGCCTCGAAATTACTGGAAGACATGACTGTTTCCCAGCCTCAACTTCCGGTTTCTTACCNAACTCAAGTAGGTAATGGTAGCAGTAGGGTTAGTAGATATTAGTCTAAGCTAGGGTTAGAAGGGTTAGTAGTTGTTCAAGGTATTGTATGTTTGTATTATCATTTCATCCCTTCAACATTTGTATCCATTTGACTCCATTTGCCCTAATAACGCACTGATCTAAGACTTCTTGTGTTAAGCACCTTGATCATAGCTTTCACTCACTTTGTGTCTAGGTTGGAAAATTCGCTTGTGTCTTCATCATATTCCTTTATAAGATTACAATTTGGTCTCCGATCCCTGTTGTTGAGTCGGTGTTTCCAAGACAATTTTCGTGTCATCAATATGTTCAAAGAGAAGTTCAACCCAGAAAGCCTTCTATTACGTTGGCCATTTCTGCAGTCCTTAAGCCTTATATTGCGTCGACCATCCCTGATTCAGTCCTGACTCACTTGTTACTCTGATCTACTTCAAATATTTTTATCCTTTTTGTGTCATTGATGGGGGATACATTAAGGCCTTACTATGGTGAGTCTTTTTGTGTCGACTCCAACTCATTATCTAGGCATTAGAATTAGAAACTAATTGGTACATTTGAACTCGCATGCCTCAATGACAGGTTTCCTTGCTTTCGACAGTGGGTTTTCATTATTGACCCCTGATCGAGAGATTCCACCGAGTGTTCGACTTCAACTCAAAAATTTGCACTTGTTGGATTGTAATAGTGTACCTTGGTAGTCATTGACATTAATGGTGATTTCCCTCGCACTTGTTAATGGTATTCATTAATGACTGGTAATCAAGTGGTTTCTACCATGTTCGACTTCAGCACATGTATTCACATGGTTAGATTCGTACTACATAATGGTGGAGATGAAGACCCTGCATCTTTTATGATAGATTTAGGTTGCATTGGAGTATATTCATATTGTACTATTTCATAGATCCACAATGTATATAGATATGCTAGGACATATCTGAATATGTTTGTTGATTAAAAATGTTATGGTACATGCATTGTGATTTGGCTTAATAACTGACATAAATTGTGGTTATGATTGTTGTGGTAGGAAGAATTGGAATGGTTGATGATACAATTTCCAATGGTAGACCACCTCATGAACAGGGCAAGACAAGAAATTTGTTGTTAAAAGATTGATGAAGGGACCTTAAGATGTCCCCAAAAAACATCTTACCAATCATGTAATTTTAGGAAAATTGTTGGCAATTGTACATGCATATGAATGTGAATTACTACATGTATGCCATTTATCTTTGGGCGGGGTATCACAGAGAAAGAAACCTTTGGTAGACAAACTAAAATAGATTGAAATATTTTTTAAATGAATGCAAAAGTAGTTATGCCATGTTTGAATTGACTAAGTATAATTGAGTAAATAATTGTGCTCATAAGTAGCACAGTTGCTAAATGCATTGAGGGAATGCAGGTTTGAAAGGGAAGGTATATGAATGTCCATTGTGGAAGGGAGACCTTCCTGTATCCCAAAACAGTTTTGGAAGTGGTAGGGAGAATAATTGAAGTAGCCATGAGTATTAACACCTTGGATACTAGTAAAGAATGAATTCTTGACTGCATTCATGTGAAATTTTAGTTTTGTGTAATGTATGCTGATTTGAGGTCATTGTTACACATTATTTTCATCACCCCTATGACCGTTAATGATGTACACCTATCATTTGCCTTTAGAAGGATCAATTTCCTTAATCTCTGAAGAAGAATGAAGACAAACTTTCCCAGAGAGATGAAATTATCTTTTCCTTTATAAAAAACCTTGTAAAGAAGGATCATCACAACTTGCTCGGTGTTAAGGGTGCAACGATATAGGATCGACACAGGTTTCACCACAGTGGCCTGCGACATTGTCACATTTTTCTCAATGTTAAGGGTGCAACGATCGTCCGTACGAAGAAAAAGAGAAGCTTCGAGGGTGAGGTGGCCTCCAATCTGTTTGGATCTGAGTCGCATACCTGATCTCATGGGATCATCCTAACCTCCTCACCCTATCCTTTTTAGCCTATAAAAGGAGGGGTGTTCTCATGGGGAGAGTTAGCATTTAGAATAGCTTTTTTGGGTCAGTTTTGGAGAAGAGTTTGGAACGGAGCGAGGAAAATTGAAATTTAAAAGGTATGCCATTTATCTCTTGTTAGTTAATATGCTTGACAATTAAAACTTAGTTAAACTTTTATATTATGTCTTGTTTTGTTCTAGTTTCGGGGTGAAACCAAGGAGATCCGTTTGGGTCTGCACTTACCGATTTGTCCGATAACAAAATTGGTGACCATATTGGGGAGTTGTGGACCATGCTTCTATAACCTTGGATAGACCAGGGAATTCCTTAAGAGGATGGCTACCCTTACAAAGCGTTCAAGGGCACTTGGGATTATGGGTTGTTTGGGTGATCTTGGCATCATCAACACTCCTAGCACGATTATCAATAACTGGTCGTTTTCCAATATGTCTGGCAGTGGTTGGAAGTTTGGACCCTTGCTTATTTTTCTTCTTCTTAATATTCCTTCCTTGTTCTTCTTATGCACTGGGTTACTAGCTTTAGAGCTTTCGCTTGGTGAAGAAGATGAAACGAAAGAAGTCCTTGCAAGTGAAGAAGGCGAATAAGATATTATTGGTGAAGAAGGAGAAGCATCAACATGAGGTTGATGCTCTTGGGGGGGAGTGCTTATAATCAAAGCACTCGTTGCATTTGGGATTACTAGAGTAGAAGAGAACCACATCGACAATCCAATCGTGAGACCTAGAAGGCTCAAAGTAGTGATGTAAGGAGGACCAACATTTCCGTAAGAAGGAAACAAAAGGCTCCCCCAGAGAAGGGGTTGCTTCACTGGTCGTTCTAGGAATTGATGCCATTAAACACAGATCCAACCTAGATTCTACTAGGGAAAACAAACAACACATGCTAAAAATGTAGGAAGCAAGCAAACAAGCAAAACCTTCTCACAATGAACGCACTAGTTGGTGATGAAATCCAACGTCGCGGGAACAATGTAAGAAGGTTTTGTTTGTTTTATTGCTTCCTATATTTTTAGCATGTGTTGTTTGTTTTCCCTAGAAAAATCTAGGTTGGATATGTGTTTAATGGCATTCTCCAACCCATGTTGTCAGCCTCTGAACAACATGTTGATGACCTCCCATCAAATAGTCAAGATATCATTGGGAAGAAGAAAAGTAGAGTCAAGTTCCCATGTAGGTTATGTGGATGGAGTCATCAAACCCACATTTTCCCTCATATGGATGAACCCTCGAAATTACTGGAAGACATGACTGTTTCCCAGCCTCAACTTCAGGCTTCTTACCGCAGGCTTACTCTCAACCCACCTGTAGTTGATGGAATTATCAGTATGGTCCCTTCATCGGTCAGTCTGGTTGATCAGGTAGTCAATCTGGTCACATCCTTAGTTGAACCAGTTGAAAAAATAGTCGATATGATCCCATCTTCGATCGATCCCACTCTCATGTTACAAAGTGACATCCAAGCGGTCGATCTGATCCCATCCTCGATCGATCCCACTCTCATGTTACAGAGTGACATCTAAGCGGTCGATCTGTTTCCATCCGTCGACCCCATTCTCCCCTTGGAGAATGAAACCCAAGTGGTTGATCTGATCCCATCATCGGTCAATCCTACTCTCCCGCTGGATACTAAACCCAATACTTCCCACATCATCAATACTTGGGCTTCTGGGTTGTTTAGGTGATCTTGGCATCATCAACACTCCTAGCACGATTATCAGTAACTAGTCGTTTTCCAATATGTCTGGCAGTGGTTGGAAGTTTGGACCCTTGCTTATTTTTCTTCTTCTTAATCTTCCTTTATTCTTCTTCTTATCCACTGGGTTACTAGCTTTAGAGATTTCGCTCAGCGAAGAAGATGAAACAGAAGAAGTCCTTGCAAGTGAAGAAGGCGAAGAAGATCTTATTGGTGAAGAAGGAGAGGGATCAACATGAGGTTGATGCTCTTGGGGGGGAGTGCTTATAATCAAAGCACTCACTGCATTTGGGATTACTGGAAAAGAAGAGAACCACACCGACAATCCAATCAAAGTAGCGATGCAAGGAGGACCAATGTTTCCGTAAGAAGGAAAAAAAAGGCTCCCCCAAAGAAGGGGTTGCTTCACTGGTCATTCCGGGAATTGACGCCATTAAATACAGATCCAACCTAGATTCTACTAGGGAAAACAAACAACACACGCTAAAAATCTAGGAAGCAAGCAAACAATCAAAACCTTCTCACAATAAATGCACTAGTTGGTGATGAAATCCAACGTCGCGGAAACAATGTAAGAAGGTTTTGCTTGTTTGCTTGCTTCCTATATTTTTAGCGTGTGTTGTTTGTTTTCCCTAGAAGACTCTATGTTGGATCTGTGTTTAATGGCGTTCTCCAACCCATGTCATCAACCTCTGAACAACATGATGATGACCTCCCATCAACTAGTCAGGATATCGTTGGGAAGAAGAAAAGTAGAGTCAAGTTCCCATGTAGGTTATGCGGAGGGAGTCATCAAACCCACATTTTCCCTCGTATGGACGAAGCCTCGAAATTGCTGGAAGACATGAGTATTTCCCAGCCTCAACTTCCGACTGCTTACCGCAGGCTTACTCTCAACTCACCTGTAGTTGATGGAAAGATCAATCCGGTCCCTTCGTCGGTCAGTCTGGTTGTTTAGGTAGTCCATATGGTCACATCCTTAGT
The DNA here is from genome assembly GCA_000966675.3 of Picea glauca. Taxonomy (NCBI): domain Eukaryota; kingdom Viridiplantae; phylum Streptophyta; class Pinopsida; order Pinales; family Pinaceae; genus Picea; species Picea glauca. The sequence continues at coordinate 178,916 of JZKD02S1673084.1, forward strand.
TGAACCAGTTGACAAAGTGGTCGATCTGATCCCATCCTCAGTCGATCCCACTCTCTTGTTATAGAGTGACATCTAAGTGGTTGATCCGTTTCCATCCGTCGACCCCATTCTCCCCTTGGAGAATGAAACCTAATTGGTCGATCTGATCCCATCATTGGTTGATCCTACTCTCCCGCTACAGAGTAAACCCGATACTGCCCACATTTTTCTCATTGATAGAAAATCTACAGTGCTAGGGGGCATTCCTCCTTCTCCCATGGAACCCCCTCCATGTAATCAGGCCATCCTTTTTGATTGGGGTGTGCTAAATGGACCTCATCTCCCCTCTCACATTCCTTTCAAGATTGCAATACAGGTTTGTGGTCGGGACGTTCCTTAGGCGTTGATAAACGAAAGCGCGTCCATTAGTATTTTTTCCTCTATTGCTTGGAAAGCTTTGGGTTGTCCTCATCTTGTGTTGATTACCCAAAATTTGTTAGATTTTAACATCAGAACTAGTCACCCTTTAGGAGTCCTTCCTCAGTTTCTCGTAACTTTGGGAGGGAAAATTGTCTTTATTGATGTTATGGTAGTCTAAGACCCCTTGGATTTTGATTTAGTCCTTGGGCAAGATTATGTTTATTTCATGAAAGCTATCGTGTCCACTCTTTTTCATGTGATATCTTTCCCTCACAATGAAAGAATGTTGACTCTTGATCAACTTTCGTTTGTTGGCCCTGACTTGACCATCAACTCAATGACCTCCCTATTGGGTATGTGTTATATTCTTTGCATGTGTGTGTGTGGGTGCGTCAGGTTCGACAATTGCGTCTGACGATCCCTCTAGTAGTGGTTGTTGTGTCATGTGCACCAAGTGCATTCCTAGGGGGGAGCAGGTATGCCCCCCCCTAGTGACGTGTAGCATCCCGAAATTTTGTTTGGACAGTTTTTGCTATTTTTAGCGGTTTACTAAATTAATCTCGAATTAAGGGATTAGGGTTTTGGTATATACGGAATACCTAAAAACATTGTATATATTGTATGGTGAATGGTGAAATTCAATAATGAATATAAGAAAGGTTTTCTCGGTTGAGGGTTTTCGGTATAAAATCTCTGTGTACTTTGTGTATGAGCCATTGATTAAATTATGTTTTGTTTAATAATCTATATGAATTGATTTACTTCATAGGTTTAAAACTTACATGTGGTATCAGAGCTCATTTTTGGCTTCAAAGGGATGCCTTTGTTGTTGATGGTTTGGCTCGGTCTTGATAAATCAAGTTTATCTTGGGTCTGTGATAAACCTGGGTTTAGTGGGATCTTTTGCAGTGGTGATTTGAGTGTAGAAAGAGGAATGGAAAGCTCTTCTAGAATCGAGATAGATAAGTTCAACGGTAAAAACTTTGAGCTATGGAAGCTGAAGATGGAGGACCTTCTTGTAGACAAAGAACAATGGATCACTATGGATCCTGGTACACAGCCTACTAATACACCGTCTACTAGCACACGGGATACTGGTACACAACCTACCAGTACACAAACTACCAGTACACCACCTACTGGTATGTCGAAGGAAGATTCAGAGAAGTTGAACAGAAGAGCAAGGATTACTATTCGACTCTGCCTGGCAGATTTTGTGTTGTTGAATGTCTCAGGAGAGTCTACAGCCAAGGAACTATGGGATAAGTTGGGGAATTTGTATCAATCAAAGTCCCTGGTAAACAAGTTGTTTCTTTGAAAGAAGNGTGCATTCAAAGATGAAAAGAGAGGCGCAACCTCATTTGAAATCTGAATTGAATGTAATTTAATGTCTAGGCTGGTGAGCTGTAGAGCCGTGACTTTGTGCAGGTTGTAGATAAGATCGTCCTTTAATGTTTGTAAGGCTGATATTTAGATCCAGATAGTGGACTAGACAACTATTCAATGTAATTGAATAGGGTAGGTAGATTGGAGGGAAGCGCTCTAAGAGTCCCCTCAGGTAAAAGAGATTTAGTATTTCATTTTGTAAAAAAAGTTGAGTAAGTTGAGAAGAGAAGAGAATCTCCGGGTAGAGAGCAGAAGAGAGGAGCCGAGACCTTGTTACATGCCGTGCTCATGAACACCTTATAGATACATGCATTTTCCATTTTAATACAAACAGAGTTGTTTTTCCTGCATTACTGTGTGTTGAATGAATGTTTGTGAGTGTTCCATTGTATGCTATGAATGTATGTTGTAGATGTATGTTAGGCATTTGCAGGAGTTCTTGATTTCAAGGGTTGAAGGTCTTTGAGGCTTCACACCAGGAGGGTGTGACAGAATGCTGCGGGTTCTGATAGCCGTGCACGAAGGATGCATTTCTAAACTCCGCGGAGTCAGACAAAGAGGTGTAGCGACACAAGAACTGGAATCAACAACTCAGGAGAAGACCTCAAGGTTTCTGAATACCTTGGAGGCAAGGTTGTGTAGGAGATACACAATTGGAAACAGAAGCTCTGAGGAGTTCTGTAGAGCTCTGCCAGGTGGGCATTGAGCATATGCACAATGGTGCATTGTGAAGAACTCGACTGTGAGCTTAGAAAGGAGAACTAGAATTACTTAGGATTCTGTGAAGTTCTGCCAGGTGGGCATCGAGCCAGTGCAAGGAGTGCACAAGGATAGAACTCTACTGTGAGTTCAAGAAGAAACAGAATCACTGAGGATTCTGAGAGCTCTGCCAGGTGGGCATCGATCGAGTACATAGGTGCATAGGAGAAGGAGACAGAACTGCTGGAAGTTCTGGAGGAAGATACTCTGCCAGGTGGGCATTTGAGTTAGTGTGCAGATAGGCACAAAAGAGAAGAGAACTCTTTGAGTTCTGGAATTCAGAGGAAGAATCCACTGGGGGATCTTCACAGGGTTGCTGAACACCCTGCAAACTCAAAAAGGAGTTGCTTGAGGTAGAGGATAGCCAGGAGGGCATCCAATTTCTCCATCTACAGGAGAAGAAAGAAAGATAAAATCCCGTAGGGGTCTGAGTGTTAAGAAGCTCAAGAGAGACAACACTGAGTGTGCATGTGAAGACTCTGCAGAGGCCCAGAAGTCAAAGAATCCTTTGAGGATTTGGGAGAAAATCTCAGGAGGAACAACGTCGAGGAGAACGCATGGAGAGAACTCAGGCAAAGGAGTTCGCAGAGGAGAAAGGGAGCAAAGTTTGAGGTCTTTGAGAATTTGGGGTTCTTCCAAGCACTGGAAGAAAGCTCAGAATCTCAAGAGGGAGCACAGCAACCGTTGGATCAGCTGAAGAAATGTGGACCGTTGAAGGTTTCTATGTCCAGGAGAAGCTCGGGAGAATCCTATAGAAGGGAGAGATCGTGAGCCAATGGATCTCATTCGAAAATCCTGTCAGCCGTTAGATCAGACAGGAGGTTCACGGGGTTTAACCCTTCTCACACCAGGCAGAAGTCTCGACAGTCATCGGGATATCGGCGTTCGTGAAATCGGGAGTCACGAGAACAGGAGATCGGAAACTTTCCATGAAGAAATCTCAAGATTGAATCTGAGCCGTTCATTTGTGGAGACGCGTGGCGAACATCGAGGCGTCGGGAGTCAGCATATCGACATTCCTGTGGACAAGAGATAGGGTAAGTCCACCTTGAAAACCCTAACACAAATATGTGCCATCCATCTGAGAGAGGCTGCGTGTCACGCGATCGTCCATTCCGAAGATCTAGGCGCTGGACATCGGGATATCGTCGCTTAGGAAATTGGAGTTCCCGAGGTCGTGAAAATCGAGACATCAGAAGTCTCGAAAACATGAGGAGAAATCTGAACCGTTCATTCACTTGGGACGCGTGTCAGAGATCCGAAGGGAGTCGGAGTTCGACATTTCACGAGTCCTAGGGATGAGGCATCTAGGACATCAGAAGTCGCGAAATCTCGAGAGTTAACCAGGACCGTCCATCAGAGGAGGACGCGCGGTAGAAATCGGAGCCATCGAGGAAAGTCCCGACAGGAAGTCGTCTATCGGTGTTTTGGTCATCGGGATATCGGGAATCCTGGTGACAAGAGGTTTGGGAATTTCGGAATCGCGAAGTCCGAAACCCCAACAAGGAGGAAGGTGCCATCGTGGGGCCAACTGTCAGC